>SJYT01077323.1:0-38395 GCA_006410635.1 Cephalophus harveyi
GCCAACTGTAAGTCAGGGAGAGACCTCAGGAGAAACCAAACTACCTGCTGACTCCTTGATCCTGGACTCTCAGACTCTAGAATTGTAAGAAATAAATATTTGTTGTTTTAAACATCCAGTCAGTAGTAATTTTTTTATGGCAGCATTACATAACTAATACAGTCACAGTTTTTCTATTCTCATGTTATAGATATTGGTATTGAACTGTTTCTAGGTTTCATCACTAAAAACAACTTGTAATTATCTTTATTTTACTTGTTATCTTGTATATATACGCAAAAATTTATCTGGGCTGGATACCAACAAGCAAAATTGTACCTTAGAATCTGGTCATCTTTGGTGTTATCCTCTATTGTTGGTTTTCAAATGTAATTGTGCCAGACTACACTTTAATCATGAGCATATGACTCCCCTGTTTGCAGCACTTCTGAAATATTTGCTATTGTCAGGATTTAATGTTTCACATTTTAATGAATGGGGAATGGTATCCCATTTTGCTTTTAATTTATATTTTCCTAATTACTAGTAAGACTGAATAATTTCTCATAGGTTAGTGTCCATTTACGATCCCACTTATGTAAATATCTTAAACTTTTGTCCATTTTTTTACTGTGTTATCTTCCCTTATTGATTGGTCAAGGTGTTCTATAATCTGAGTACTAACCATTGATCAATAATATAATACAAAGGTTTCTTTCTGTGATTTCTCTTTTAAATTTTATGAGGGCCTTCACAAAATAGCTACTTTAAAGTTTGCCATAGTTATTTGTCAACAAATACCTTTGTTGTTGATACTTTAAAGCTTTAAGAAAAAAATTTTTTTTTATTTTACTTTACAATAATGTATTGGTTTTGCCATACATCAACATGAATCTGCCACGTGTTCCCAATGCTGAACCCCCCTCCCACCTCCCTCCCCAAAATCTTTTATTAAACCCAGTAATAAAAATAATCAAATTTATTGATAACATTTGTTAAATTGTGATTTTAATTTAATACTTCCATTACCCAGAGATTGTTTAGTTATTGATGAAGTGGGGACTCAATTTTATTATTTAACATTCTAATCTAATACATAGCAACATTTATAGTTTATATTTCCCCACAATTGTACACTTTTTTTTAATTACAATTCTTATGTTGCTGATATGTACTGTAATTTATTTTTGAATACTTATTTTGTAAAAACCACTTTGTTGTTGTTGTTCAGTCACTAACTCAAGTCTATCTAACCATCTCATATTCTGCCTCCCCCTTCTCCTTTTATCTTCAATCTTTCCCAGCATCAGGGTCTTTTCCAGTGAGTCAGCTCTTCATATCAGTTGGCCAAAGTATTAGAGCTTCAGCAACAGTACTTCCTATCAGGGCTGATTTCCTTTAGGATTGACTGATTTGATCTCCTTGCAGTCTAACAGATTCTCAAGAGTCTTCTAAAGCACCACAATTCAAAAGTCTTCTAAAGCAACAATTCTTCAGCACTCAGCCTTCTTCATGGTCCAACTCTCATGTCTGTACATGCCTATTAGAAAAACCATAGTGTTGACTATATGGACCTTTGTTGGTAAAGTGATGTCTCTGCTTTTTAATACACTGTCTAGGTTTGTCAGAGCTTTCTTTCCAAGCAGCAAGTGTCATTTAATTTCATGTCTACAGTTACCATTTGCAGCGATTCTGGAGTGTCATTGCTTTGACTTTTTCTCCTACTATTTGCCATGAAGTGATGGGACCAGATGCCATGATCTTAGTTGTTTTAATGGTGAATTTCAAGCGAGTTTTTTCACTTCCTCTTTCACCCTCATCAAGAAGTTCTTTAGTTCCTCTTAACTTTCTGCCCTTCGAGTATTATCTGCATATCTGAGATTATTGATATTTCTCCCAGAAATCTTAATTCCAGCTTGTGATTCATCCAGCCCAGCATTTTGCATAATATACTTTGTATGTAAGTTAAATAAGCAGGGTAACAATATACAGTCTTCACGTACTCCTTTCCCAATTTTGAGCGAGTCAGTTGTTTCATGTCTGGGTCTAACTGTTGCTTCTTGATCTGCATACAGGTTTCTCAGGAGACATGTAAGGTGGTCTGGTACTCCCAACTCTTTTAATAATTTTCATAGTTTGTTATGATCCACAACAAGTCAAAGGTTTTTGCATAGTCAATGAAGCAGAAGTAGATGTTTTTCTGAAACACCCTTGCTTTCTCCATGATCCAACAAGTGTTGACAATTTGATCTCTGTTTCCTCTGCCTCTTCAAAACCCACCTCATAAATCTGCATGTTCTTGGTTCAAGCACTGCTGTACCCTAGCTTGAAAAATTTTGAGCATAATCTTGCTAGCCTATGAAATGATTGTATGCAATTGTATGTTAATTTGAATATTCTTTGGAATTGGAATGAAAAGTGACCTTTTCCAGTCCTGGTGGCCACAAGAGAGTTTTCCAAATTTGCTGACATACTGAGTGAAGCACACTAACAGCATCATCTTTTAGCATTTAAATAGCACAGCTCAAATTCCATCACCTCCACTAGCTTTGTTCCTAGTAATGTTTCCTAAGGTTCACTTGATTTCACACTCCAGGATGTCCAGCTCTAGGTAGGTAATCACACCACAGCAACCACTCTGCTTTCGTGCATTTCTTTTCCTTTGGGATGATTTTGGTCACTGCCTACTGTACAACGTTACAAACCTCCATCCACAGTTCTTCAGGCACTCTGTCTACCAGATCTAATTCCTTGAATCTATTTGTCACCTCCACTGTACAATTATAAGTGATTTGATCTGGGTCATATCTGAACGGCCTAGTGGTTGGCCCTACTTTCTTCAGTTTAAGACTGAATTTTGCAATGATGAGCTCATCATCTGAGCCACAGTCAGTTCCAGGTCTTGTTTTAACTGACTGTATAGAGTTTTTCCATCTCTGGCTGGCTACAAATAATATAATCAATCAGATTTCAGCACTGACCACCTAATGATGTCCATGTGTAGAGTCATCTCTTGGGTTGTTGGAAAAGGGTGTTTGTTATGACCAGTGTGTTCTCTTGACAAAACTTTGATAGCCTTTGCCCTTGACTTCCCCCTTTTGCATTCCACTCCCCTATGATGAAAACAACATCTATTTTTGGTGTTCTAGAAGGTCTTGTAGGTCTTCATAAAGCTGTCCAGCTTCTTCAGAATCAGTGGTTAGGGCATAGACTTAGAATACTGTGATAATGAATGGTTTGTCTTGGAAACAAACATAGATCATTCTGTCATTTTTGAGGTTGCATCCAAGTACTACATTTCGGACTCTGGTGATGGATTACATAAATTGTTATTTGAATGTTGAACCAGCCTTGCATACCTGGTAAAATAAATCTCATTTGGTCATGATGTATAGTTATTTGTACACATTGTTGAATTTGATCCATTAATATTTTGTTGAGGACTTTTACATTTATTTCATGAGAGATATTGATCTACAGTTTTCTTTCTGTTTTTGTCTGGTTTTGTTTTTAACAGGATTGTTGAATTAGCCTAAGGAGCTACATCTGCATTAGTTAGTGGTTATTTCTAAACTTTTTGAAATTATTTCATAATATCTTTTTTCTCTGAAAAACAAAAGAATGCAATAAAAATTATAATAGATAAAATAAGAAATCTAGACCCTCTAAAATATTCAGGAATGTCTTCAAGCTATTATAAATATAACCTATGAATTATTTATAAGCAAGATGTAATATTTTGCTTCCTTGTAATACAGGTGACAGTAATTTTTCCTCCAGTCTTTCTTGGACTGCATATTTTGTTGATAGTTTTAAAATGTATTTTACTAATTTTTTCCAATTGTGTTGAGGTATGATTGGTAAGTAGAAATTTTATTTGTGAAACATATCACTTTTTATGATACAAAAAAAGTGATCAATAAAACAAACATCCATGAGTTTAAGGTCCAGCTTTATCAAATCTTAATACTTTTGTCTTATTTACCTGATATATTTTTTTAGCAGAAAATCAAGTAAATTTATTGAATGCCTACTGATCTTTTTAGAAGTTCTAATTGGCTTTAGTTTTCAGTCTGTCTGCCCTCTAATAGAGAAGGTTAAGAGGCTTATGGAAGCTTCCTGATGGGAGAAACTGACTGAGGGGGAAACTGGGTCTCAGTGGAGGTGATGGAATTGCAGTTGAGCTATGACAAATCCTAAAAGATGATGCTATGAAAGTGCTGCTCTCAACATGCCAGCAAATTTGGAAAACTCAGCAGTGGCCACTGGACTGGAAAAGGTCAGTTTTCATTCCAGTCCCAAAAAAAGGCAATGCCAAAGAATGCTTAAACTACCACATAATTGCATTCATCTCACACGCTAGCAAAGTAATGCTCAAAATTCTCCAAGCCAAGAGGCTTTAGCAATATGTGAACTGTGAACTTCCAGATGTTCAAGTTGCTTTTAGAAAAGGCAGAGGAACCAGAGATCAAATTGCCAACATTGGTTGGATCATCGAAAAAGCAAGAGAGTGCCAGAAAAACATCTATTTTTGTTTTACTGACTATGCCAAACCTTTGACTGTGTGGAATACAACAAACTGTGGAAAATTATTAAAGACATGGGAATACCAGACCACTTTACCTGTCTCCTGAGAAATCTGTATGCAGGTCAGGAAGCAACAGTTAGAACTGGAAATGGAGCAACATATTGGTTCCAAATTGGGAAAGAAATACGTCAAGGCTGTTTATTGTAACCCTACTTATTTACCTTATATGCAGAGTATATCATGAGAAACGCTGGACTGGATGAAGCACAAGCTGAAATCAAGATTTCCAGGAGAAGTATCAAAAACCTCATATTTGCAGATAACACCACCCTTATGGCAGAAAGTGAAGAAGAACTAAAGAGGCTCTTGATGAAAGTGAAAAAGGAGAATGAGAAAGTTGGCTTAAAACTCAACATTCAGAAAACTAAGATCATGGCATCCGGTCCTATCACTTCATGACACATAGATAAGGAAACAGTGGAAACAGTGAGAGACTTTGTATTTTCGGGCTCCAAAATCCTGCAGATGGTGACTGCAGCCATGAAATCAAAAGACACTTGCTCCTTGGAAGAAAAGTTATGAGTAACCTTGACAGCATATTAAAAAGCAGAGACATTACTTTGCCAACAAAGGTCTGTCTAGTCAAAGCTATGGTTTTTCCAGTAGTCATGTATGGATGTGAGAGTTGGACTGTAAAGGAAGCTGAATATCAAAGAATTGATGCTTTTGAACTGTGGTATTGGAGAAGACTCTTGAGAGTCCCTTGTACTGCAAGGAGATCCAACCATTCCATCCTAAAGGAAATCAGTCCTGAGTGTTCATTGGAAGGACTGATGCTGAAGCTGAACCTCTGATACTTCAGCCACCTGCTGAGAAGAACTGATTCATTGGAAAAGACCCTGATGCTGGGAGAGATTAGGGGCAGGAGGAGAAGGGGACAACAGAGGATGAGACAGCTGGATGGCATCACCGACTCGATGGACATGAGTTTGGGTAAACTCTGGGAGTTGGTGATGGACAGGGAGGCCTGGCATGCTGCAGTTTATGGGGTCACAAAAAGTCAGACATGACTGAGCCGCTTAACTGGACTGAACTGAATGTATAATACTAATATTTATATCCTCATTTGAAAGAGTGACTTGGATTTGGGGGATGTAATAACTCAAGAAATAAAATTCCTCATTTTAAAAATTAATTAACAAAAAAAATGGGGATAAGAATTGGAAAAAGTAGATACATGTATACACATAACTGAATCACTTTACTGTACACCCAAACACATTGTTAATCAACTATAGTCCAAATTATAATAAAATGTTTAAAAATGAAAAAAAAAATAAAGATACTTACCCTGAAATAAAATAAAATCCCTCATTTTTATAATTGAACAGCATATAAGATTATGTCAAATATATTTCCTGACTCTGTTTGATGGCAAGTACAGATCCTACCCAAGATGTATTCAAAACAACAAAGCATATTTCAATTGTGCTGATTTCACTGAGAGAGGCAGGAACCACACATTACAAGTGTAACTCTATGATCTTTAGCATACTGAAAAATACTGAATATCCATTTATACCAACTAGCTTGTCCTTGCTGTGCTGAATCAAAGTCGCAGCAATCACTAAGAATAATTCTGCCTTTTCAAAGTATATTAGCAGAGAGATATAAGCAGACCATGAACTGAAAAATTGCTGGAAAAAAATCAAAGTAGTTAGTCCTACATAGTAATGTAATTTATCTATATTCCTTGATTTCAAATGTTCTTTCCGACATATTACAGAAACATGAAAAGCATGTGAACGTTATCATATGTCATTTTTCCATTCTACGAAAAGGTACTGATTATTTTCCTTTGATGAGGCACTATGAGTTGCACTTCAAACACACACAAAGAAAACTAGTATTATTATAGTTTCTTTGATTTATAGCCAGTTCAATATTAAACATACCACTTATAAAAAAATTTCCAGTGTGCTTTCAGTGGCTTCATCTGTTATACTCTACACTTAATGCGTAGCCCTATTTATTATTTTAAAACAAATATATACGTGTAATTGTTAAATGATAATATGGCAGTGTATGACACCATGCACATTTGAAAGTTTGACCCTGTTATTATTCGTCCAAAGTACTCGTCAGGGAAGCACTGCTCATTTGACTAGAACCTGTTTAAATATCCTCTAAAGCAATGTGTTAGGCTGACAGAACAAACAAGAGAAAGGATAATTCTTATTTCTAAATGTTTTCTGAAGTCTTACTTTATATAGAAAGCAGGTGGTTACAGAGCAGTTGAAAAAGTAATGAATTATAATACCTGAATCCAGCCACTGACCCTGAAGACTAGCCTGCTTTAACCATTGCTTGACCTTGGTGATTGTTTTTCATCACTTTGAGACCTAGATTTCTGGTAAGATCATAATACATTTTATGCTCTACATTTCTCCTTTATGCTTTCTAACTGAAGAACTTTCAGTCTGAAAAAGTCTTGTATGATGGTTTCAAAGTAATAGTCTGAGGTTTGCTAACATATACAGTTTCTTGAGATTTGGAATCAGATATGCAAACAAAAACAAGAGCAAAAAAATCAAGCATTCCCTCAAATTCTTCAAAATCTCTAAAGAGCAGGCGAACTTTCCCATAAGGTAAAAAAAAAAAAAACTTAGAAGTATTTATTGCAAGTTATAGATTTGAATATATTTACACAGAAACATTTGTTTTGGATCTGATATTACCTATTCACTTTTCTCCTGAAAATTATACCCTCATTTCCCAGATCATAGTGGGTCAGGTGATAAAGGTTTACTAAAACAGTGTAAGACTATTGAACTTCATACTAATGATAATGAGAAGTCACTAAAAGGTTAAAGAGTAAGTGAGTAACATGAATGGACTTACGTCTTAAGAATATCGTTTGGGAATATTTATATGAGAATTGGATTAGAAGGGCACCATGTAGGAGAAGCTCACTTAAGTACACCAGAAAAGAAAAGATGGCTACCTGGAGGAAAGTGGTTTTGCCAAGGACTAGAAAGACTTGAAGAGAATTGGAGGCAATTCATCTATGCCCACAATCTTCATCCTGTGCCTTCTTGACTGTACAGAGATCAGTGACTGACATATTTGTTTAAATCAGAGACCTTCTTCTCAAGCAGCATCCTTCAGCATCACAGAAGGACTGGCTGTGAAATGATTCTCCCTCTTCTGCCATCAATTTTAGTGTTATTGGTAACAGTCTAACAATTAAGTCAAAAATCTTTTTCTCTTCTATTAGAACTTCAAAGAATCAGATAGGATCTCGTGATCACAACTCACAGATAGTAGAGATGAAGAATCTGACTCAAAAAATTTCTGAGTCTTTTGTATTTCTGTGTGTATGTGTGTGCATGCACATACATGCAGTCTAAAAATAAAGAACACATACCTCATAAAATTACTGTATTCAGGTTTTTTTTAATGTAAAACATTTAATATAGTACCTGGCACAGAGGAGACATTAAATAAATACATAATCACTTCTTCCAATTAACCTTTTCTTAGCTCACAGCCAAAAGATGAGAGTTCTTTTAGGGATACTAAGTAAAAAATATATACTGGTAATCCCTAAACTAAGAATAGAGACCATAAAGAACTATAACTTTCAGATTTCTTAGAAGTCTCCAAATCTAATTTATCATTATAAATATAGCTAGATTATTTACTTGAACCAAATATAGAGCTGATGTTCTTTCTTCTTTAAGCTCCCATATTTAACTAAGGAGTATAGCTATGCTATAGTGACATTTTTATATATTGAAATCTTGGAGTAAAATATTTTTAACTTCTTTTCCCTGGTAGTTTTAAAACAAAATCCTAGTGAAAGGGAATGGAATACAAAGTTAAAACCTAATCAACCTCCATATACTGCCAAAAATCTGATTCTTAGGAACATCATCCAAGGTTTCATAAGAGCGGCTCTCATCATTATTATCCTCCACACTCCAAGGGTTCCCAAGAAATCCAAGAAGAGACACTAATTTGACCACAGATCATAGAGTAACTTTGTCAAATTTTTTTAAAGTCATAAGCAGAATGCAACTAGGCAGTATAAAGAAAAGTGAACAATAAGCCTGTCATTTTTTAACAAGAAGGCAAAGACATTGATACTCAGTGAACTGGACACATTATAACAGCTTGCTTTCTCTGTTCTAACTCAAAGGTAATCAGATCACTGCCTTGGAGGAGGTGAGTAATGGGACAGAGTTTCCAACCTTTTTATACCAGATAAAATAACCTCCGTTTCATTGCCACCATGATTAAACTTGTTACAGCTATGCAACAAGAGACCAGACTTAACCATTAGAAATTGTTAACAAACCATTCTTTAACTGTTACTGTAGATATTTGGACACATTTTTCTGTGGATTTCTTACTCCTATTTTCAATCCTTTTCTTGTTCCTATCAAAATAATTAAAGGGATTGCTATAAAAGCCAATGAAATTAAAAGATGCGTACTCCTTGGAAGGAAAGTTATGACCAACCTAGATAGCATATTAAAAAGCAGAGACATTACTTTGCCAACAAAGGTCCTTCTAGTCAAGGCTACGGTTTTTCCAGTGGTCATGTATGGATGTGAGGGTTGGACTGTGAAGAAAGCTGAGCACCAAAGAATTGATGTTTTTGAACTGTGGTGTTAGAGAAGACTCTTGAGAGTTTCTTGGACTGCAAGGAGATCCAACCAGTCCATTCTAAAGGAGATCAGCCCTGGGTGTTCTTTGGAAGGAATGATACTAAAGCTGAAACTCCAGTACTTTGGCCTCCTCATGTGAAGAGTTGACTCATTGGAAAAGACCCTGATTCTGGGAGGGATTGGAGGCAGGAGGAGAAGGGGACGACAGAGGATGAGATGGCTGGATGGCATCACTGACTCGATGGATATGAGTCTGAGTGAACTCCGGGAGTTGGTGATGGACAGGGAGGCCTGGTGTGCTGCGTTTCATGGGGTCGCAAAGAGTCGGACACAACTTAGTGACTGAACTGAACTGATAAAGGTCATAAGGATTTAACAAAAGAACTACCTGTCCTCCATTTCTCTTGTTACTAGAGAGTACATAGGCTCTGGTTCTGTGAAGTGCTGAAGAGATACTCAGGAGGGAATTGATACCAAGTGCCATGCACTTAGCATATGAAACATGTCCAGGCAGTTTGCAACTGGACTTCTTACCTTTTATTTAACTTTCTTTCCATCTCTCTCTCTCTAAGTTTATATCTTAAAGGGTTTGGAGGGGCAGAACTTTTACATCCAATAATTTCTTTGTTACACTATAACACATTACTCCTATAAATTCCCTCAGAATGCTGAAATTAATTAAAACCCTAATCTAGAACACTTATTCTCACAAAAATTCCCTTCAATATGAATTATGAAGAAGGAAAAGGGCAATTTCTAAGCTAGACCCATTCTCCCAACTGTATCTCTTAACTACTCTGTTCTTTTTGTTGCTGTTGTGTCAATCGGTCATATCCAGCTCTTTGAGACGCTATGAACTGAAGCATGTCAGGTTTTCCTGTACTTCACAATCTCCCAGAGTTTGCTCAAACTCATGTCCACTGGGTCAGTAATGCCATGCCACTGTCTCGTCCTCTGTCATCCCCTTCTCCTGGCTTCAATCTTTCCCAGCATCAGGGTCTTTTCAAATGAGTCAGTTCTTCACATCAGGTGGCCAAAGTATTGGAGCTTCAGTTTCAGCATCAGTCCTTCTAATGGATATTCAGGACTGATTTCCTTTAGGATTGACTGGTTTGATCTCCTTGCAGTCCAAGGGACTCTCGAGAGTCTTCGCCAACACCACAGTTCAAAAGCATCAGTTTTTCGGCAGTCAGCCTTCTTCATGGTTCAACTCTCACATCCATACATGACTACTGGAAAAAAAAAAAAAAAAAAAAACAGCTTTGACTTATACAGACCTTTGTCAGCAAAGTAATGTTCTTGCTTTTTAATACTCTGTCTAGGTTGGTCATAGCTTTTCTTCCAAGGAGCAAGCATGTCTTAATTTCATGGCTCTAGGTACCATCTGCAGTGATTTTGGAGCCCAAGAAAATGGAATCTGTCACTGTTTCCATTGTTTCCCCATCTATTTGCCATGACGTGATGGGACCAGAAGCCATGATCTTCATTTTTTGAATGTTTAGTTTTAAGCCAGCTTTTTCACTCTCCTCTTTCACTTTCATTGAGGCTCTTTAGTTCTTCTTCACTTTCTGACATAAGGGTGGTATCATCTGCATATCTAAGGTTATTGATATTTCTCCCAGCAATCTTTATTCCAGCTTGTGCTTCATCCAGCCTGGCATTTCACATGATGTACTCTGCATATACATTAAATAAGCAAGGTGACAATATACAGCTTTGATGTACTCCTTTCCCAGATTAGAACCCGTCTTTTGTTCTTTGTCCAGTTCTAACTGTTGCTTCTTATTAAAAGAATACAAGTTTCACAGGAGGCAGGTAAGGTGATCTGGTATTCCCAACTCTTTAAGAATTTTCCACAGCTTGTTGTGATCTACAGTCAAAGGTTTTAGCGTAGTCAATGAAGCAGAAGTAGATATTTTTCTGGAACTCTCTTGCTTTATCTATGATACAACAAATGATAGCAGTTTGATCTCTGGTTCCTCTTCCTTTTCTAAATCCAGCTTGAACATCTGGAAGTTCTTGATTCATGTACTGTTGAAGCCTAGCTTGGAGAATTTTGAGCATTACCTTGCTAGCATGTGAGATGAGTGAAACAGTGCAGTAGTTTGAACATTATTTGGCATAGCTCTTCTTTGTGACTTGAATGAAAGCTGATGTTTTGCAGTCCTATGGCCACTGATGAGTTTTCCATTATTTGCTGGCATATTGAGTGCAACACTTTCACAGCATCATCCTTTACGATTTGAAATAGCTCAACTAGAATTTCATCACCTCTGCTAGCTTTGTTCATAGTGATACTTCATGTTGCCATTTGTCTTCACACTCAAAGATGTCTGGCTCTAGGTGAGCTCTTTATTTGGGTGTAGGATTATCTCCATTATGCACTTCCCATCCTAATATATGAATAATCTTATTATTTTATGGGAAAAAGTCAAGAACTACCACTAGGCACATAAAAGCTAGGAAACTAAATAAAATAAGCAATTTACATCTAATAAAAGCAAACAATGACCTTGAATAGTTCATTAAAAGTCACTGTTAACTGTCTCTGCATCTGAAAATTAGTTTAATTCTGGCCTTCAATACCTCTTCAAAATATTATAATATTGACTCAAATTACGTCATTAAATTTCAGTATCTTATATTGACAGTTTCTGAAATGGTTATCTTTTCTTTGGTTGAAAATTCATACTAGGCCAGAATTTTATCACACATCCTAGTATTTAATAATGGGCAGTCTCCAGTATGAGAAAAAAGCATGGCATAATAGAACTAGAATTTAATCTTCAAATCAAACAGATATTTAACTCAGTGTACAGTCCTTTCTCATTGTTCAGTCTGATGAACATAAGCCTTCACTTTTCCCATCTGATGCCATTTGGGAATTATATGAAGAAGTGAAGAGGAAGACAAAGAAGCAAATTCTATATTTATTAGTTTACAATACTATGCTGACATATGGAAACTCCCACAACATTCCTGCTTTCACCAACACTACCATTTCCCAGATGTATGCGACTGAGTTTGAGTGGAATAAAAGAAGCAGCTTGACTCATTTCTTTCTTACTTAATACTTATAAAAAAAATCAATAGTTCTTTTCTGAGATTTAAGGGAAATAGGAACTCAGATTTTGATAAAAATATTTCCAAATTAGGACTTTTTGAAGGTCACAATCTTTTCTTATATTACATAAATATCTATGAGAATGTTATTTTTGTATTTGTCACATAAGAATACTTTTACAGTGAGAATATATACTATATGTATATTCAAACATGTAGATTCAAAACTAGTTATCCAGTGATAAATTAAGTAATGTCTATGTTTTAACCCTCATGGACACATGTTTTATATTAGCTTTTAAAGTGGTAAGAAAGTACTAAAAATTAATTCCGTTGTTAGAAATCAAAAATAAAAACTCTTATATAATTATGTTTGAATAACTAAATGGCATGCTGTTGGAAAGACAGCATGAGGAAGAGCAGTGTGTTCCTGAAACATTTTTAAGGAGGCAGAAAATTAAGTGAATTTAATTGCCAGCTTTATACAAATTTCCTATTAAGTGTATAAATATGATGGTAGTTTAGTCATTAAGTTGTATCTAACTCTTGCGACCCCAGGGACTGTAGCCTGCTGGGCTCCACTGTCCATGGGATATTCCAGGCAAGAATACTGGAGTGGGTTGCCATTTCCTTCTCCAGGGGATCTTCCAACCCAGGAATTGAACCCAGCTTCCCGCATGGCTCAGTGGGCAAAGAATCCACTTGCAGTGGAGGAGATACAGGCAGATGCGAGTTCGATCACCAGGTCAGGAAGATCCCCTGGAGGAGGACATGGCAACCCACTCCTGTATTCTTGCCTGGGGAATCCCCGTGGTCAGAGAAGCCTTGTGGGTTACAGTCTACAGGGTCGAAAGAGTTGGACACAACTGAAGTGACTGAGCTTGCACACACATATACATAGTTACAAAAAATGTATTCCACCATGTGTATTAATTCACTATTAATACTCCTCCAACATAATTTTTTCACATATATGCACATGTGAGGGTAAGAAATACTCATGTAAATTTCTACAATTTTTTTTAATTTAGAATAGTCTAATGTTATGAGCTTACAATAGTCTGAAAATGTAAACATTTGTAAATGTCTTAAATAGTGCTAAAGATTAAAAATAAGTTTTGTAAGTATCAAAGTGACTGATATATCAAAGTTTTAAAATATCAAAGGTTAATAAGATTATATAGTGTATTGCAACCCATCTATAATTTAATTCCTTTTTAATTGTGTAAAACAATAAGTCTACCATTATAAATAATCTATATAGAACCATCTAATTTGAATATTTTGATATGTTTTAATATTTTGAATATTTTAAGACTTTTTAAAATATAAAAATAATTTTAGTATTTAATTTCCTTTTTGATGAAATATTTAAATATTATATACCTAGAGTACATTTTTTATATTTTACTGCCAATAGACATTCTGAGCAAATTCTCTTTTTTTTCACTTTATTGATTTAATTTTTTAGAGGCCTATTACTAAACAATATTGTAATGGTTTTGTCATACATTGATATGAATCCACCATGGGTGCACATTTGTTTCTTATTTAACTCCACTTCCATGGAAATCTGAAGATGTCTCATGCATCATCTCTTCAATTTCCTGAAGAAAAGTAACTTTCATCATTTTGGCACAAGGCACCCTAAGAATGTCCTATGTCAAGAATAATTAGAATTTCACTTTTTAACATCTTCCTGCAATTTGAAGTGAAAGTCACTCAGTCGTGTTTGACTCTTTGTGACCCTATACGGTCTATGAAATTCTGCAGGCCAGAATACTGGAGTGGGTAGCCTTTCCTTTCTCCAGAGAATCTTCCCAACCCAGGGATTGAACCCAGGTTTCCTGCATCACAGGTGGATCCTTTACCAGCTGAACCACCAGGGAAGCCCAACAATACTGGAGTAGCGTACCCCTTCTCTAGCAGATCTTCCCGACCCAGGAATCAAACCGGGGTCTCCTGCATTGCATGTGGATTCTTTACTAACTGAGCTATCAAGGAAGCCCCTTCTGCAGTATATTGACTTTCTAAAGGAGCCTTGCCTTCTGAAGTCTGATAAAGGTGTTCTTGTGTGTACAAACTGAAATGAATCTGAATCACACCAGTTAGAGCTACCCATGTGAAAGTATAAATACGCACAAATGTACATATTGAAACATTCATTAATTTACTTCATGACTATTCTACTTATTAAAATAGAGGTTACTTTGACAGACTAACTCAAATTCTGTCTCAATAGAGAATAAGAAAAGATACCTAACTACATGGTTACCATGCTGTTTGCAAATTGAGATTTAACAGTTACTATCATTTCACGAAAACAAAACATCAGATTACTGTTGATCCTAAAGGCTTCTGTAAACTATAAGGGTGACAAAGGAAAGTTTATATAAAATACTGGAGAAACAAAGACAGTAAAGTGAGAGAGCAACTACTTCATATAAAGTCATACCAAACTTCTTACCGTGCCTAACCTCACACTGCTTTTCCACAAGCACCTGCCTTGCCATTTTACAAGTAATCCCTAAACCCATAAGTTTTGTGTTGTTTCTCCCTCCAGATAAATCCTCTTCTCTTTCCCCTTTATAGCATTTCAAAACTTCTGAAGGTTATACTTTCATAGCATTTCTACCATATCTTAATGGTGATCCTTATCACACTGCATGTTAATATTTTACTTATTTTCATACCCAATTACACTAAAGCAATTTGAATACAGTGACATCTTGTTTTTATATATGTTCATAAGGGTTGGATATACAGATCACCCTAAAAAACCTGCTTAATAAATGAGTGAATGATGGAAAGAATAATTGAATGAAAAAAATATGATCAACAGCACCTTTACAACACTGAATAAAATAAAAAGTCTGCATTCAGTGCCAGTGTCAGAAGAGGATGAGATGGGTGGATAGCATCACTGATTCAATGGACATGATCTTGGGCAAACTCCTAGAGATGGTGAGGGACAGGGAGGGCTAGCATGCTGCAGTCCATAGGGTAATGAAGAGTTGGACATGACTTGGCAACTGAACATCAAGTCAGAATGGATAAGGAGATTTCTACTGATTCTTAATTCAGCTATGGATGGCAAATTCTTAAGAAATTTTTCCCAGATATAATTTAACATTAGAGCATATGTCTCTAGAAAAAATGTTCCCCATTTTATTTTTTATTTGATTTGTAAAATTACTGAACTTACAGATATGACAAACACAACAAAGCTGGGATTGACTGAGCAATATAATCGAAGGATTGTGAAGCATGTGAGATACAACTGATAGATGAAACTAAGGAGCCAGTGATGAGGAAAATGGAAAGAATTTAATAGTTGAGTCTATAAATGAACATAGAAAAGTGAAGGGTTTTAAAATTAAAGAGTTTAGAATTTAGCAGTAACATGACAGAATGGAGGAAGGACATATGGAAAGGAAAGTGTGTTTAAGAAATTCTAAGATGTAGCTGTCTTGCCTGGAGAATCCCATGGACGGAGGAGCCTGGTGGGCTGCAGTCCATGGGGTCGCTATCAGTCGGACACGACTAAGCGACTTCATTTTCACTTTTCACTTTCCTGCATTGGAGAAGGAAATGTCAACCCATTCCAGTGTTCTTGCCTGGAGAATCCCAGGGACAGGGGAGCCTGGTGGGCTGCCGTCTATGGGGTCGCACAGAGTCAGACACGACTGAAGTGACTTAGCAGCAGCAGCAGCAGCAAGATGTAGCTGTATTACAATGAGTGAGAACAGAAAACAAAATGATTAACTCTTATCAATTAGCCCAATAAAACCAACAATGACTGATGAAAATAGTACCTGTTTAAGTAGAAAAGGAAGAAGAAATTTAAGATCCTTATTTGAAAAAGAAAAAGTGGAGTTTGAGGCTGATTCATACTGATGTTTGACAGAAAACAACAAAATTCTGTAAAGCAATTCGTTCTTCAATTAAATATATATTATACATATATATATATTTTAAAGTGGAGGTTGATACTGGTATGAACATATCAGAAGTAAAAGAAGGTAATTTGAAAAAGCTTCAGGGTTGTTTTTAGCCCATTACACTTTGAGTAGAGATTGGCATTATGGTAGGATGATCCCAAATCAAGAATTTTCAAATGATATATTTCTTGGAGAAACTAACAAAATCAGTCTTGACTTGCTAATTTTGAGGATGAGTTTACAGAAAAAAGTGGAAAAACCCTTACACATTTGAAAGCCCCATCATAAAGAAGATAAGAATATTTGAAGTAATCAGCTTCAAGTACAAACTTGAATATATAAATGTTATAAAGTAAAGAATAGGAAGTAAAACAAACATAAACTCAAGAATTAAATATGGGGCTAATCAGTAAGGCAACAAATAGAAAAGAGAAAGAAAATCTAAGAATCATTAAAGTATAAACACATCTTTCCAAAGAAATACCCAAGTAGAAGATTAAACAACTTTCAGATAAGAAGAACTAATCCAAATAAGAACTGGGTAAGCATAGTAGGTATATCTAGGATATCACTGATAATCAGTGATAGAACAGACAAAACTAAACATAAAGGAAAAACAAGAGAGGAAACTGAAATTTGGTATGTGTTCAAAAGGGGCTTAGTTATTATAATATATATACTTAGTTCTCACAAATTTATGAGGTAAGCATTGCTTAAGGCTGACATAATTACCCACACAATGGATTCTCTTATGCTGCTGGATATACAGAAACTGACAGGGGGAGAAAGGCTCTCTGTGTCTTACCAAAATTCAATCATGAAGGAAAAGAGAAATTAAAATATAAATTATCCAAAACTATCACAAGTCTCAGTGTAGCTTTTGTCTGGACTTTTTAATTTAGGAGAAAGCAAAAATTGGCCAACATCTGAAGACAAGTAGACATTTGGTAAAAGAATTCTGGAACAAGAGGGAACAATAATTTATTGTTCTCACAAAATAGTTATTGGAGACCCATAGTTCTAGAATAGAGAAAACTTTGAAAAGAAAGAAAAATGCAAAGGCCTTGCAATTTAGACAGAGAAAATGTTTTATAGCAAGACATTCAAAATGTTACCTCATATCTAAGTATGAGCAAGTCACATTGCTGAGGTATGTAGGAAAGTCAGCTCCATCAAGAATTCTATTTTTATAAAAAACAAAACTGAAAACAATATAAAAATGAACAAGCAATTCCTGGCTTTTGGTGATAAAGTAGATGATTCTAAAAACTGTTCAAAACAATACCATCTAAGGTTAATAGGTTCTCTGGAAGGTTGGAAGTTAGGAAGTTGGCCAATTTTATAAAGGTTTATCAATAATAAAGCAGCCAATTCTCTAGGATTATTTATGGAGGTTTCTTTTGTTGTCAACAGAATATATACATCTGATGCCAGTTTCCTTCATCTCATCGAGAATTTGCCTAGAAGCTTTTTTTATAGTTTACTTTCTGAATGATAAAACAATTAAACCAAATTGTGTTATATCAAAGTAGATGATAAGTGATAGTATCAATCATTTGCATTTTGAAGCTTTAAACATTTGAAAAGTTAACAAACTGTTACTAATGATACAGGCATCAGAAATAGATTAAATCATAATTTTGCCACTTAGCATCTTGATCTTAGATGTAAAATGAACATACTAATACCTACAGTGTGAAGTGGTTCTTAGAATTAAAAGGACGTGTAAATCTACTTAAATGGAACCTGTTACACAGTAGGAGTTGAGAAAAAATGATACTAAGGGCTTGAAAGACAAACTAAAATAATATGTATGTCAGTAACATTAAAGCATAAACGTGAAAAAGGTAAAACCATGATTCTCATCTAAATATATGAACAAATTTCAAATAAGAAGTTTAATTTATTAATTAATGAGAGAGCATGAAGGATGTTACATCTGGTCAACTGATTATCCAAAAAGCAGATACATACATAAGCAAACAGGAATATTGAAATTAGTGTGATTAATAGACATAATATATTGATTCTTCAACAAGGTTTGTAGAAATCAACTGCACTCCACTCATCAAATGCATCTACATATAATAACCAAGAATTATTTGTATCACTAGCAGTTATCTACAATTTACAAGGATATAAAAATAGCTCAAGGATTATAAAAAGACAGAGATAAGTACGATTTGTGCACTAAATAAGACATCTGGTACTAATTTCTGCCAATTTCCATTTGTCCACTCACACTCATTTTTCTGACAGTCTTCCCACCTTACGTTCATCATGATATCAAATACATTTTATTATTGGTCACAGAAAAATAGACTACTAGCCTTGTTAGGTTTGACCTAGTTTTATGTATATCAAGTAAGATTTTTTCATTAACTCTGTAAGCTTCCTTTAGAATTCTTTTACTAATCAAGTGCCATAGAGTACTGAATAAATTCACAAGTACACAAAATTCATTTCCACTCAAATGTTTCCATTTAAGAAAATTAAGATCATCATTTTAAATATCTCTATGTATTCACTACTCAGAGGATAGGAAAACAAACACAAGAAATTATCTCCAGCAAATCTGTACTACAGTGCTCATACATTTGAAAGAATGAATTCTGTTTCAGAGATCCTCAAAATTTTCTAAGACTCCTGGCTTATCAGAAATCACCTTTCTTACCACCTTGGAGACTCAGCTCTGTAAGGTTAGTTCTCCTAATAGAACTTCGTATGCCTTGTGTTGTCAATAAAGCAAGCATTCTTATTAAAAACCATCTTATCATACCCAATTCAATAAGGATCACAGAATCATACACTGCAGGTGTGGCTGTGATTATGTAATCTGTCACATATGTACTGGTAAAAATGAGAACAGACTTTTACAGTACTAATGCAATCTATTTTTATTTTTCCATAAAAAGTCAAGAGACTCAGATTTTAAGAATTCTGGGAGGTCAGTGAGAATCAGATATCATTTTAAATGCACTATTTCAATTAATAAATGCTAAATTGTTAGAGTTACTAAACTGGAGTAACTAATGTTTTGAGTTGCAAATAGCTTAAGAAAAAAGAAAAAGAACTTCCATGTATATTTGGAAAATGGAACATTCAAAAAACACCAATAATACTGCAATAAATAAACAATGTAATTTCTCTCATCAGTGCACTCATTCCTATGTAATTAGTTTGGGGTTGGTTTTGTTTGCGTGTTTTTGTTTTTCTGCTGGAGCCTAGGTTATGCATCCACTTGCAGGTGACTTCTGTATTAAATACTGTATTTAATACTGACTTCTGTATTAAAATGAGCCTTGGAAATTCTGATTCAGGTCACTTGTATGATCTGAAAGTTATCGAAGTGATGTTTGCTAAGAGGCTCTACCTTCAAGTCTATGCCTTAGTGTCCATAGTTTGAAATGCCTGATGGAATACTTTTCCACAAATCTCTGAGATTGTCTTTCTTTCTTTTTTGAAAGCACATTCTCTAGCCTGTAGCTTGTATCAAAGTCTTCAAGAAAGCCAAACAGTAAAGTAAAAATATCTGTGGATGATATTGGATTAATTTCTGGTTGTGGTTAGTTTATTTCTATAAGTAATAATATCAGGGCAGGAGAATAAAATTCTCTATGGCAGCATAGTTTATAAGCATTAATTAGTGCTTTCCCTGAGGATAAGTACATATCATGGAAAGAAACCTATTAACAAATCTCTATTCTTCCCAAAATGCATACTGTTTCTAAAATATTTATATTATTAATGCTTTACCTGCAGAAACTAAGGGAAGACTGGGCATATCTTCTGATCTGACAGTTTTCTATGCAGCTCTTACAATAGCAATATATGAAACCAACCTAATGATTTCCAGCATTTCCCTTTACATAAAGAGGAAAAGGAATATATGTGGTTTCTCAAAAGCTGATTGGAAAATCTCAAAGAAAATTGTAAGTAGACATTTCATAAGTTTTAGTGTAGATTTTGGAAATGATGAAATCAGGAGTTGTCAGAGAATTGAGCATTTTATTAGGATAGATTATGGTTGCCTGAGAAGCAATAGTTGGTTTTGGTATTTATTTGCAGTGACAAGGAACAGTTTTAAGGACACATAGAAAATAATGTAATTGTGAAGAATTTCATAGTTTTTTTTTTTCAAAAATGAAGAAAACTTTGTCTTCTTTCTCATTTCTTTAAATAGTAAAGAAAACTTTAAATTCAGCAAAAGACATAGAAAATTAATCTAATACAACACAGAATCTCTACTATCTAGGTTCAGTTCAGTCTCCCAGTCATGTCCGACTCTGCTTCCCCATGAATCGCAGCAAGCCAGGCCTTCCTGTCCATCACCAATTCCCAGTGTCCATCCAAAACCCATGTCCATCGAGTCAGTGATGCCATCCAACCATCTCATCCTCTGTTGTCCCCTTTTCCACCTGCCCTCAATCTTTCCCAACATCAGGGTCTTTTCAAATGAGTCAGCTGTTCGCATCAGGTAGCCAAAGTATTGGAGTTTCAGCTTCAACATCAGTCCTTCCAATCAACACCCAGGACTGATCTCCTTTAGGATGGACTGGTTGGATCTCCTTGCAGTCCAAGGGGACTCTCAAGAGTCTTCTCCAACACCACAGTTCAAAAGCATCAATTCTTCAGCACTCAGCTTTCTTTATAGTCCAACTCTCACATCCATACATGACCACTGGAAAAAATATAGTCTTGACTAGACGGACCTTTGTGGATTGCATCAGACTGAAAAATAACTCCTTTTATTGTTGCTAAAGGCACTAATTAGAAACTTTGCAAGTTTACCCCCAAATTGAATGAATCCAAATGTTATACTTCATTATGCCCTATTATTCTCTGGAACCAACGGACACTTTGCTGCTGCTGCTAAGTCACTTCAGTCATGTTTGACTCTGTGGACCCCATAGACAGCAGCCCACCAGGCTCCCCCGTCCCTGGGATTCTCCAGGCAAGAACACTGGAGTGGGTTGCCGTTTCCTTCTCGAGTGCGTGAAAGTGAAAAGTGAAAGGGAAGTCGTTCAGTCATGTCTGACTCTTAGAGACCCCATGGACTGCAGCTTACCAGGCTCCTCCGCCCCTGGGATTTTCCAGGCAAGAGTACTGGAGTGGGTTGCCATTGCCTTCTCTGAATGGACACTTTAGGGACAGTGATTCTCTCATGGGGTCTGCAAGGTCAAAATAATTTTTGCAATAATAGCAAAATGCTATTTATGTTAAAAATGCAATGTGTTCATTATTACTCTTCAAAGAATCAATAAGTGTTAAAAATGTCAGTTTCTATTTCCAATACAGTAAATGTAGACAGTTAATACACATAAACAAAAGCTCTTTGAAGTACACAAAAGTATTAAAGGTTCAGAGACTAAGACTCCTAAAAACTTCTGCATTTAGAAAACCCTATACTTTCTTCTTGATAAACAAAAAACAGGCACACACTTGCATTTCTTTGTTACCACTGCTCCGAGGATAGATAACTTTTAACAAAATTAAACTTCAATTTCACAGAAAAAGCAAGGGGTTGGATAACTGAGAACTGTCTTACTAGCAGCTCCATGAATATACACAATAAAACTAACGTCACATATGTTAGAGACATATGTCTCTTACACATTCATGACCCAAAGCTGCAGCCTCTCTATAGAATATTAGATTAAAAAGGCATACAGAATCAAAATGATGTTTAATAACTAGACTCTGGTAATCTATCTTACTTAAAAATTATTTAGGTATATACAATGAGTATCCATTAAGTAGCTTAAGATAATATCAGACTGTGGTTTTAGATTATTTAAAGATCTCAGAAAGTGAAGAGGAACTAAAAAGCCTCTTGATGAAAGGGAAAGAGGAAGTGAAAAAGTTGGCTTGAAGCTCAACATTCAGAAAACGAAGATCATAGCATTTGGTCCCATCACTTCATGGCAAATAGATGGGGAAAGAGTGGAAACAGTGTCAGACTTTATTTTTGGGGGGCTCCAAAATCACTGCAGATGGTGATTGCAGCCATGAAATTAAAAGACACTTACTCCTTGGAAAGAAAGTTATGACCAACCTAGATAGCATATTAAAAAGCAGAGATATTACTTTGCCAACAAAGGTCCATCTAGTCAAGGCTATGGTTTTTCCAGTGGTCATGTATGGATGTGAGGGTTGGACTGTGAAGAAAGTTGAACACCAAAGAACTGATGCTTTTGAACTATGGTGTTGGAGAAGACTCTTGAGAGTCCCTTGGACTGCAAGGAGGTCCAACCAGTCCCTCCTAAAGGAGATCAGTCCTGGGTGTTCATCGGAAGGACTGATGCTAAAGCTGAAACTCCAATACTTTGGCCACCTCATGCAAAGAGTTGACTCATTGGAAAAGACCCTGATGCTGGGAGGGATTGGGAGCAGGTGGAGAAGGAGACGACAGAGGATGAGATGGCTGGATGGCATTACCAACTTGATGAATATGAGTTTGAGTGAATTCCAGGAGTTGGTGATGGACAGGGAGGCCTGGCATGCTGTGATTCATGGGGTCGTAAAGAGTCGGACACGACCGAGCAACTGAACTGAACTGAAAGATCTCAGAAATTTCCCTTGAACTGGCATAATATAAAACATAATTACTGTAGAAATACAAAGTATGACAAAATGATTATTCAATTGAACAAATTTAAATCTGTCTTAATATTAAACATAACTCAAAAGTAAGTACTGTCATATTTGATCAGTAAGATTATACAATTTGGGGAAAATAAACCCAACTATTTCCAGAGAAGGCAATGGCATCCCACTCCAATACTCTTGCCTGGAAAATCCCATGGACGGAGGAGCCTGGTAGGCTCCAGTCCATGGGGTCGCTAAGAGTCGGGCANAAGTACTGTCATATTTGATCAGTAAGATTATACAATTTGGGGAAAATAAACCCAACTATTTCCAGAGAAGGCAATGGCATCCCACTCCAATACTCTTGCCTGGAAAATCCCATGGACGGAGGAGCCTGGTAGGCTCCAGTCCATGGGGTCGCTAAGAGTCGGGCATGACTGAGCGACTTCACTTTCCCTTTTCACTTTCACGCATTGGAGAAGGAAATGGCACCCCACTCCAGTATTCTTGCCTGGAGAATCCCAGGGACGGGGGAGCCTAGTGGGCTGCCGTCTATGGGGTCGCACAGAGTCAGACACAACTGAAGCGACTTAGCAGCAGCAGCAGCAAACCCAACTATTAATAGAATAAATATATGCTTTTACTATGTATGTGTGTGCTCAGTTCCTCAATCGTGTCTCTGCAACCCATGAACTGTAGCCCACCAGGCTCCTTTATTCATCGAGTTTTCCAAGCAATAATACTGTAGTGGGTTGCTATTTCCTTCTCCAGGGCATCTTCCCAATCCAGGGATTAAACACAGGTCTTCTGCTTGGCAGGCACATTGTTTACCACTAGCGCCAACTGGGAAGCCCTTTGTTTCTATTATACTTAATAATAAATCAGAGAAAAGATCACTGATGCTAGTTTTTTGAAAAGATAAACAAAATTGAAAAACCTCTAGCCAAGAAGGCTCACCAAAAATAAGAGAGAGCCAAATAAAATAAAAACTGAAAGAGGAGAAATAACCACAAAGCTACAAAAAAATCTTAAGAGAATACTATAAACAGTTATATACCAACAGACTTACAGATACAGAAAACAAAGTAGTGATTACCAGTAAAGAAAGAAAAGGGGGAGCAAGGTAGGGCATAGGACTGAGATACAAACTACTATGTATAAAATAGATAAGCAACAAGGACATATTAAATAGCACAGGAAATAATAGCTAATATCTTGTAATAACTTTTAATGGAGTATAATCAGTAAAATTAATGACTCACTATGTTTTGTATTTGAAATTAATATAAATCAACTATATTTCAATTAAAACAATAAAAAATAAATATGGATAAACTATAGAAAAGAATAAAATCATAATCCTCATACAGAAAATGAACATAAGATTTTTATTTAACTCATTAATTAGTGGCAGGATTAGTAATATATTATAAAACTCTTCAAAGGACAATTAAGAGATACATAATAAGTAATCAGGAATGATGAAATGAATTTGTTCAATAGATTGAAAACTGACTTCTTTGGGAAAGAGAAGGAAATCAATAGTACTTCTACAGAACAAGATTTATTTTACATGCCTCTGAGAAAATTACATCCATTGCCATCATTTATCTACAACTTAGAGTGGTTATATAGCTCAAAGGCAGTGAAGGATGAGCTAGAAAGAATACCCAATGATCTTTTTTCTGCATTTCAAAGTCATTCACAATCATTCCTGAATTTATCATTAGGAATAATTTGCCAAATTGTTCTTATTAAATGAACTGATCTCTAATTTTAGATACAGAACANTACATCCATTGCCATCATTTATCTACAACTTAGAGTGGTTATATAGCTCAAAGGCAGTGAAGGATGAGCTAGAAAGAATACCCAATGATCTTTTTTCTGCATTTCAAAGTCATTCACAATCATTCCTGAATTTATCATTAGGAATAATTTGCCAACTTGTTCTTATTAAATGAACTGATCTCTAATTTTAGATACAGAACAAATGAATTTAATCAACAAAGTTCCTAACAGAAACAATTATAACTCAATGAAGAACGTAATAGAATTTATAAAATTACACATACTCGGTTTACTGAAAAATTGGATGCAATAGAACATAATCAGGGAGAAACTTTATTCATCCTCATAACTTCCCCTTGCAGTGCATTCTGTAGACTAATTTTATTTCCCAAGGTTAAATGAAACCTCAGGAAAATCTCATAGATTTCTCATTCCTTTCAGTTTATATAAATCCCTGTCAGTTTAATATCAAATCTTTAACTCTCTTCAAATTTATAATTTCTCTCTCTTTAGCTGATAAGCAATCAAAGGAAAAGAAATACATAGTTGCTTTGTCTTGATCTACTGACCCACACTTTAGGGTACACTCCAACTAGAAGCAAGAGAAGTGGGGAGAGATAACAGTAAGAAGTCGCAGCTATCTGGAAAGGTTGTAAATCAGCACTGGTACCATCTGGGTTGTGAAAAGCTAACTCTTTCTCATATAAGACATTCTTCATAGTTGCATAGCTTCCTGAAGTTTCTAAAGTGATTGACAGTGTTCCTTCTGTCATGTCGATGTTTCTGTCCCCATCACTCATGTCCCATCTCTTATAGGGCCATGCTAGACTTCCAGCCTTACCTCATTTCTGATGGGCAGTATTCCTGGAAAGCATCTTTTAGGAAAGACTCACTATTAGAACTTTGTTCAGTATTCTTCTTGCTGCTCTTGCTGCTAAGTCGCTTCAGTCGTGTCTGACTCTGTGCGACCCCATAGACGGCAGCCCACCAGGCTCCCCTGTCCCTGGGATTCTCCGGGCAAGAACAATGGAGTGGGTTGCCATTTCTTTCTCCAATGCATGAAAGTGAAAAGTGAAAGTGAAGTCACTCAGTCGTGTCCGACTCTTAGCGACCCCATGGACTGCAGCCTACCAGGCTCCTCCGTCCATGCGGTTTTCCAGGCAAGAGTATTGGAGTGAGTTGCCATTTTCTTCTGAAGCTCATAAAGAAAACAATACTTCTGTTTTGGCAGCCAGTGGAAGTTCCATTCTCTCTCAAAGTAGTACATCTGAACTTGTTCCAAGGAAACTAGCTCTGCTCTCATGCATTTAGACTTTCACACTTGAATACATTCAAGTGTGCATTCAGACTTTAGCTCTGCTCTCGTGCATTTAGACTTTCATACTTGAATACATTCAGGTGCATTTCACACTTGAATACAGACTTGGTTCACTTGAAGTACACTCTCATTTGTTTTAAGATAAGGAGGAGATACTGCCTGATCATAAGAGGTTAGAGGAAACCCACAGTATACCAGCAATTCCTTCTCTCTAAAGACCTCCATTACATTGTCTTCAAATTTATAATAAAACTTAGAAAAAAACTTTCAAGATCACATTTAACATGTTACATGCATTTAGTTTTCACATGTCATGATTTATACTGAAATAACTTTTGTAAAGTTCTTGTGTTATTTATCTTGTTTATAAAAAATTCAGGCAGCTTGAATTATTTAAGCAAATTTCTTTGGAATAACCCACATTACAAATGTTTATTTGTATGTCCCCTTTTCAGTGTGGCCTACATTCAACTTCTTATTTAAAACTGGAGACACATCCACTTCTAGAACACAGCTACTGCCTTTCCTTGCTTAATTTTTCCCCACAACACTTGTCACAACATAACAAATCTAACTATGCTATATTATACTATTGTACTTATTCCTCTTATTTATCTTATAGCTACATAGAAAAGTTTTTATACTATATACAAATGTAGAAGTGACAGGATATACTGATGTAGTGAATGTAAAAGTGAGGGAAAGAAATCAAATATATGTTCTGCTTTTTGCACCAGAACAATTAGGTGTTTTTATTGTTTGGTTTTTAAAATTACTGTTGTGCAAAATTTACTGAAAAATTGAAAGTATTTTTTAAAATGTGAACTTTGGTGAAGTCATTAAGAGTTCCTGAGAAACTAGAACATTAAAAAAAAAACTTTAAAGGATAAGGGAAGGAAACTAAGAAGGAACAGTCAGGCTAGACAGAAAACAAAGAAAGTTGGGACACTGATGGTTTGGTGAGATATTGAAAATAGTGTAAGTAGCCAATTTTGTAAATGTCACTAAAGTAGGACAAGAAAAAGCTGGAAAAATATTCATTGTATTTATAGCTATTAAGACCATGGAATTCTCAGACGGATTTAACAAGAAAGATAAAGGTGAAACCCACAAGGAAGAAATGAGGGTGAAGTGGAGAATAAAGAAATCAAGCATAGCAACTCTTTCAAGAACCTGGGATGGTGCTACTGCAGAGGTAGAAGGTTGACAGTTGGAGAGGGATGCAGGTTAGGAGAATGAATCTGGATCTGAGGACTATTTTATTGTTTCTAAAGAAACTGGGCATGTTTACACACACATGAAAATGGATCAGTGTAACTACAGAATATACAAAAAACAAATAACACTTTTAAGTGTTAAGAATTCTGAGCAGATATACAATCTATGGGCTTTATAGGATAGAGCTACTGTCGATAAACAGAGAAAAGGTGTCCTTTATTATTATATAAATCCTACATGTATGATGATGATCAGAGTCATAATAATAGAAATATTATGAGGTAATTCAATGTAGGACAGAATAGTAAACATTTTACCTCTCTTATCTCAATTACTCATACCATTAAAATTTGTGAATCAATTACTGTTGTTATTTCAATTCGTAGTTCAAAAGCTGACACTTAGAAAATTTGTCCAATTCTGTAACTCAGGAAATGCTTGGATTGAGGATTCAAATATAAGTTCTTGACTGCAAAACTTAAATCTTTGAAATACAACATCAAGAAAAGTTAAGGGAAAAAGACAAAGGGAGGCTTTTCATCTTCATAACCAAGTCGAGCTGATAATGATATTTGACATGTGCTAGAATAACTAGAGCTTATGAAGTTTTATTTTCTCTTAAAATTATATTAGAAAGCTAAGAATCACTTGGTGGATCATAATTACTTAATTCAGATAATTTCTGGAAATTTATGAAAATGTGTGCCTTCATTTTATAAAAATTACACTTCCAAAATGACTCTCTTGCTTCAATGAAGTTATTGAGTTCCATAAATAGAAGCAACATTTACATTGGCAAATGGATTATATATGCATATATATGGTAATGTATCTCACATTTTATTTTTTTGATCAAGTACAGGAATATAATAACAAAGTGACAATTACTGAGCAAATTTCTAGTCTAGTTCACTAGTTTAATAAAAACAAACCCATGGAAAGTGCACATTGCAACACTTCACCTATTAAATTGCACAGAATTGAAGCAGTGTCTAAAGGCCATTCTACAAGCAACAAAAATTACCATACATACATATTAATATGCATGGGATTGATAAAGTAAGCCAGATTTGCAACCTATACATAAAACTGTCAACTCACATTTCAATGATAAATCATGAAAAAAAAATAAAGGGGTATTCAGGCATAGGAGGACTGCATATATTTTATGGGCTGGCAAAGACATTATCTTTGTGTGTCTGATTCATTCGTTGTGCTAATTTCCAAAATACCTGACATTTTATCAGAAAGTTAATATGACAGGTATACCTTAAAACCATCAATGTGAAAAATATGCCATGTTTTCACAAATCTACAGAAATCTATAAGCCAAAAAGTGTTATTTTTTTTTTCAATTTCCTATTTCCTAATATATTACAGTTTGGTAAAATCTTTACCAAAGATTCTGAAATTAAAAATATTTACTCTAGTTCTCAAAGTATTAATTGGACAGAAAATAAACTTCTCTTATTACCTAAGAATACTATCACATAAAGTAAGAGGAAAACATAGTGATGTTTTCATGTGTTATATGGCTAGCTTCTACATAATAAATAACTAGTTGTAAACAACACTTAGCAAAAGAATGTGTAGCTACTCACACATATATAAAATGTTTAACGCACATCACATTGACATTTCTTAAACTGCTTATATTCTCCTCTAAATCTGTCCATTGCAAACTTCCTTGGAATATGTTCACTTCCTACTTCTACAGATATTCTGTGTTCTGACATATTAATAATATCATCCCTCTACTGCAATACTCTCTTAGTCTCCCTGCCCTATCCTTGGCAAACCTAATAAATATTTTCAATACAGTAATTACACTTTGTCCTCTTAAAGCAGTCAGGTCACGTCACTAATCTGCTAAAATTCTTGCAATATCTGCAGATTTTACCTATGCAAAACACAAACTCTTTTAAAGGGCTTGTTGCTGTTCTTCAGTCGCTAAGTCATGACCCACTCTGACACTGCATAGACTGCAGCATGCTAGGCTCCACTGTCCATATATTGCAGAGCTTGCTCAAATTCCTGTCCATTCAGTCAATGATGCTATCTAACCATTTCATCCTCTGCCACCTCCTTCTCCTTTTGCCTTCAATCTTTCTCAGCATCAGGGTCTTTTCCAATGAGATGGCTCTTCTCATCAGGTGGCCAAAATATTGGAGCTTCAATTCAGCATCAGTCCTTCCAACAAACAGTCAGAATTGATTTCTTTCAGGATTAACTGGTTTGATCTTCTTATAGTCCATGGGACTCCCAAGAATCTTCTTCAGCACCACAATTTGAAACATCAATTCTTTGCCACTCACACTTCTTCATGGTCCAGTTCTCACACCTCTACATGATTACTGGAAAAACATACCTTTGAGTATACTCACCTTTGTCAGCAAAATGAGGTCTCCGTTTTTTTAATAGCCTGTCTAGGTTCATCATAGCTTTCCTTCCAAGGAGCAATTCTCTTTTAATTTCAGAACTGCAGTCACTGTCCACAGTAATTTTGGAGCCCAAGAAAATAAAATAAACTCTGACACTGCTTCCACTTTTTCTCGTTCTATTTGCCATGAAGTGATGAGACCCAAAGCCATGAACTTAGTTCTTAGAATGCTGAGTTTCAAGCCACCATTTTCACTATCTTCTTTCACCCTTATCAAAAGGCTCTTTAGTTCCTCTTTGCTTTCTGCCATTAGAGTGGTATCATCTACATATCTGAGATTGTTGATATTTCTCCAGGCAATCTTGATTCCAGTCTGTGATTCATCCAGCCTGTTATTTTACTTGATGTACAGGAGACAGGGATCAAGACCATCCCCATGGAAAAGAAATGCAAAAAAGCAAATTGCTGCCTGGGGAGGCCTTACAAATAGCTGTGAAAAGGGAAAAGCAAAAGAGAAAAGGAAAGATAAAAGCATCTGAATGCAGAGTTCCAAAGAAGAAGAGATAAGAAAGGTTTCCTCAGCCATCAATGCAAAGAAATAGAAGAAAACAACAGAATGGGAAAGACTAGAGATCTCTTCAAGAAAATTAGAGATATCAAGGGAACATTTCATGCAAAGATGGGCTCAATAAAGGACAGAAATGGTATGGACCTAACAGAAGGTGAAGGTGAAGGGTGAAGTCGCTCAGTCGTGTCCGACTCTTTGCGACCCCGTGGACTGTAACCTACTAGGCTTCTCCGTCCGTGGGATTCTCCAGGCAAGAATACTGGAATGGATTGCCATTTCCTTCTCTAGGGGATCTTCCCGACCCAGGGATCGAACCCGGGTCTCCCATATTGAAGGCAGATGCTTTAACCTCTGAGCCACCTAACAGAAGGAGAAGATATTAAGAAGAGGTGGCAAGAATACATGGAAGAACTGTACAAAAAAGATCTTCACCACCCGGATAATCATGACAGTGTAATCAATCATCTAGAGCCAGACATCCTGGAATGTGAAGTCAAGTGGGCTTTAGAAAGCATCACTACGAACAAAGCTATTGGAGGTGATGGAATTCCACTAGAGCTATTTCAAATCCTGAAAGATGATGCTGTGAAAGTGCTGCACTCAATATGCCAGCAAATTTGGAAAACTCAGCAGTGGCCACAGGACTGGAAAAAGTCAGTTTTCATTCCAACCCCAAAGAAAGGCAATGCCAAACAATGCTCAAACTACCGCACAATTGCACTCATCTCACATGATAGTAAAGTAATGCTCAAAATTCTCCAAGCCAGGCTTCCTAAAGAGATCTCTCATCTTTCCCGATCTATTGTTTCCCTTTATTTCTTTGCATTTAGGAAGGCCTTCCTACCTCCCCTTGCCATTCTCTGGAACTCTGTATTCAGTTGGGTATACTTTTCCTTTTCTCCTTTGCCTTTTGCTTCTGTTCTTTCCTCAGCTATTTGTAAAGCCTCCTCAAACAACCATTTTGCCTTATAGCATTTCTTTTTCTTTGGGATGGTTTTGGTCACTGCCTCCTATACAATGTTATGGACCTCCATTCATAGTTCTTCAGGTGCTCTGTCTACCAGATCTAATCCCTTGAATCTATGTGTCACCTCTGTTGTACAATCATAAGGGATTTGATTTAGGTCATACCTCAATGGTCTAGTGTTTTTCCTTACTTTCTTCAAATGAAGCCTGAATTTTGCAATGAGGAACCCATGATCTGAGTCACAGTCAGTTCCTGGTCCTATTTTAACTGACAATATAGAGCTTCTCCATCTTCAGCAACAAAGAATATAATCAATCTGATTTCAGTATTGACACATGATGTCATGTGTAGAGTCATCTCTTATGTTATTGGAAAAGGGCATTTGTTAAGACCAGTGTTTTCTCTTGACAAAACTCTGTTAGCCTATCAGTTCAGTTCAGTTGCTCAGTCGTGTCCGACTCTTTGCGACCCCATGAATCACAGCACGCCAGGCCTCCTTGTCCATCAACATCTCCTGGAGGTCACTCAGACTCACGTCCATTGAGTCAGTGATGCCATCATTCAGTTCAGTTCAGTCGCTCAGTCGTGTCCGACTCTTTGCGACCCCATGAATCGCAGCACGCCAGGCCTCCCTGTTCATCACCATCTCTCGGAGTTCACTCAGACTCACATCCATTGAGTCAGTGATGCCATCCAGCCATCTCATCCTCGGTCGTCCCCTTCTCCTCCTGCCCCCAATCCCTCCCAGCATCAGACTCTTTTCCAATGAGTCAACTCTTTGCATGAGGTGGCCAAAGTACTGGAGTTTCACCTTTAGCATCATTCCTTCCAAAGAAATCCCAGGGCTGATCTCCTTCAGAATGGACTGGTTGGATCTCCTTGCAGTCCAAGGGACTCTCAAGAGTCTTCTCCAACACCACAGTTCAAAAGCATCAATTCTTCGGCGCTCAGCCTTCTTCACAGTCCAACTCTCACATCCATACATGACCACAGGAAAAACCATAGCCTTGACTAGACGGACCTTAGTCGGCAAAGTAATGTCTCTGCTTTTGAATATACTATCTAGGTTGGTCATAACTTTTCTTCCCAGGAGTAAGCGTCTTTTAATCTCATGGCTGCAGTCACCATCTGCAGTGATTTTGGAGCCCCCCAAAATAAAGTCTGACACTGTTTCCACTGTTTCCCCATCTATTTCCCATGAAGTGATGGAACCGGAAGCCATGATCTTCGTTTTCTGAATGTTGAGCTTTAAGCCAACTTTTTCACTTTCCTCTTTCACTTTCATCAAGAGGCTTTTGAGTTCCTCTTCACTTTCTGCCATAAGGGTGGTGTCATCTGCATATCTGAGGTTATTGATATTTCTCCCAGCAATCTTGATTCCAGCTTGTGTTTCTTCCAGTCCAGCGTTTCTCATGATGTACTCTGCATAGAAGTTAAATAAGCAGGGTGACAATATACAGCCTTGACATACTCCTTTTTTTATGCCCTGCTACATTTTGTACTCTAAACCAAACTTGCCTGTTATTCCAGGTATCTCTTGACTTTCTACTTTTGCATTCCAATCTCCTATGATGAAAAGGATATCTTTTTTTTTCTTTTCTTCCAATGTTAGTTCCAAAAGGTGTTGTAGGTCTTCATGTGTGTGTACTTAGTCACTCAGTCATGTCTGGCTCTTTGCAAACCCATGAACAGTAGACCACCAGGCTCCTCCATCCATGGGAATTCTCCAGGCAAGAATAGTGGAGTGGGTTGCCATTCCCTCCTCCAGAGAATCTTCCCAACCCAGGGATCGAAACCAGGTCTCCCACATTGCAGGTGGATTCTTTACCATCTGAACCACCAGGGAAGCCCCTAGGTCTTCAAAGAACTGGTCAACTTCAACTTCTTCAGCATCAGTGGTTGGAGCATAGACTTGAATTACTGTGATGTTGAATGGTTTACCTTGGAAATGAACAGATCATTCTGTCATTTTTGAGGTTGTACCCAAGACTGCATTTCGGATGCTTTTGTAGACTCTGAAGATTATTCCACTTCTTCTAAGGCATTCTTGCTCACAGTAGTAGATATAATGGTCATTTGAATTATATTCACCTATTCCTATCCATTTTAGTTCACTAATTCCTAAGATGTCGATGTTCAATCTTGCCATATCCTGCTTGACCACATCCCATTTACCTTGTTCCATGGACCTAACATTCCAGCTTCCTATGCAATATTGTTCTTTACAGAATTGAACTTTGCTTTCACTACCAGGCACATCAACAACTGAGTGTCATTTCTGCTTTGGCTCAGCCCCTTCATTCTTTCTGGAGCTATCAGTAACTGCCCTCTGCTCCTCCCTAGTAGCATATCAGACACCTTACAACCTGGGTAGCTCATCTTCCAGTGTCATATCTTTTTGCTTTTTCCTCCTCCAGTGGAGCACGTTTTGTCAGAACTCTTCACTATGACCTGTCTGTCTTGGAAGTTTGGCAAGGCATGGCTCATAGCTTCATTGAGTTATGCAAGCCCCTTCACCACAAGAAGGCTGTGATCCATGAAGGGGATAAAGGGCTTAGAAAGACCCTAATGATCTAGGCCCTCATAATCATCCTAACATCATTTCCTACCTCACCCCCGTCTTTCAAACAGGTCCCCTTCCCATTATACTGGCCTCTATTACTCTGATTTGTCTTCCATGATCCTGTCTTAGGACCTTTGCACTGTCTGTTTCCTCTGCCTGGAGCACTCCTCCAAGTTCTCCTAACCCCAGGGAGGGATATGGCTAACTCCCTAACTGCCAATCTAATCTTTACAAAAATGTCATCTTCCCGATATAGCCTACTCTGATTACCTTATTTTACTTTGCAACTACAACTTTTGTCACTTCTATTTCCTTTATATTGTTTTACTTTTGCTTTTATTCCAATAATATTATTTTCTAACATTCTGTTTAATTAGTACATTCATTATGTTTCCTATATCAATTAAAATATAATTTCCACTGAGCCAATTTGTCTATTTTCCTCAAGGATGCAATATAAAAACTTAAAACAAGACCCTAGAAAGTATTTAAAAGATATTTTGAAGAGAATAGAATATTTTAATATAATGCTAGTGATAAAGCATACACATACAAATTTAATTCTAGAAAGAGAAAGACAAGAAACATAAGCAAGACAAGCAAGACAAGTATTGTTGATTGGTAGGAAAAATATTATTTGGATGGAAAGAAAAAATAATTGCTTTCAAAAGACTGTATCTGAGACGAGCCTTTAAAGATTGGTAAAATTTAATAAGTATATAAGGTGTAAGAACTATAAGAATTAATTAGAGGAATTAAGAATAAAACTCAGTATCATTTGCTTTGTATGTTCTATCATTCTTTGTGACAATGGACAAAGAAAGATGAGTAATCTGGTCACTGATTTCAAAGCACTTGTTGCTAGTGAAATGCGTGTTTATGTGCTTCAATTCTAACACTCAATCAATAGTAAAATAAAGTGTTAAAATGAAGAATATTTAGAATACACCTCTGAAAAGACATCTTCTCAGAGGAAGTTGCAGAAGTACAAAAATCCAAAAAATTCCGTTTTTTTTCCATAATCAATGAGGAGGGTTTATCTATATGGAATATTTGATAATATTGCCAAAGGAATAAAATGACATAGTATCTAGAAAGTATCTCAGTTCATGCTCAGATGGGTGTTCACTTGCAACTGATTTTATAAAGCTTATTTATATAATGTTCAATTTGGATATAATGTTGACATCATTGCAGATTCCAAATCTATTTTTTGACCAACAGTAAGGACTGCCAACCAGGAAGATAAATAAAAGGAAAGTTTCAGACAACTCCATGACTTTTATTCCTGGACATAAAACTTCTGTTCTCTTCTCCCCATTTGTCCTATTCCAATAAAAATGGTTGAGCAACTTAGAAAAACACAGAAGAACCTTTAGCATTACTTGGAGCTAAACTCCAGGCCAATCCTAAGCTTTCCCTCTTCCAAGTAAGTCTCATTTCATCACAATCTTTTAATATTCTGAAACAAATTACTTCCCAAAGGTTTTTCACAAATAAAAGAAAAAAATGGAGAAATGAGAATGACTTAAACAATGCCCCAAGAATCCACCAATAGCAACCCCATTGTATCACACACTCAAAATTCTATAATCTCCAAAACTGCATAGAAAAAATAATATTCCACCTCTTTTGCCTGCAGCAGATTTGAGTTTCATTTTGATTCATCTGTTCTTCCTGCCAAAGTTAGATCTTTATTTGTGTGTTTTCAACTCCCAGAAGTAGTAAGATAAATGAAAATAAGCAAGAGCTCCCCTTTCATTTTTTGTTGTGGTTAACCTATTTTCTCTCAATCAGTATTCAGTAAATTCCAAAAGAATAAATAGAATCACTGTTAAAGGATGCTTCCCTTCAACTCATATACTGAAAGTGACCAAATTCTCTTTTAAAGAACAGCTGTTACATTTTATCTGCACAAGTTTTACTAACAAGGATATGATGAACTTATATTATTTTTAAAATTGAAGTATTTGTAAATACCTTAAGTAATTATGATCTTTGTAATAATTCTATAATATGAATGAGTTGGTACCTAATAGCCAAGGTGAACATCAACAAAATATTTTAGTGAAGGTATTTTCCCTTGGCTTCCCTCCCTTCTAGTATCAACTGAAACATCATTTTCTTCTGATAGCCATCTGTTCCACTAACTTTGGGTCATTATTTACAGAACAAAAACTAAAATATACATGCAAACTGGCCAAGGATTTTTAAACCATGTTTAAACTCAGATGAATTAAAATAATATTGGAGACAGGAGGAAAATAAAAAATGTGCTTTACCATCCTATTTTCTGCTGAAGCTGAAGACTAGAACAACTAAACTACATCCAAAAGAACCAAGATTAGAACCTTTGTTTCTTACACTTGTTCTATGTTGTTTTCCCATTCTATCACATTCCATGTTGCCTCTCTATATTTTATGAATTAAAAAAAAATCTTCAAAACAGAAAAACATTTCATAATTTTTTACACATGAATATAATCTGTTTTAGAAAATTGTTAAATTTGCAGTCTACCCTTTTAGGTATTTTAGACACTAAAGGTACTATGTAATTATATAACATTGAACATTTCACGTGGAAGAATGAAATATTTCTGAAGCTTTCCGGGGGAAAACAAAAAAATTCATTTAAGAGAGAACTGAAAAAATAAAATATTAATAAAGTTCTCTTCAAGAGGACATACTATTTTAGACTGCAATTCTATATATCATAAGGCGCAAACTTCCCCATGCTATTGCCTTGACTTTTTGAATTCACAGGTCCCCTTGCTCTCACCAGGTATGCTTCCACACAGGAAGAAAACTTCCTACCTGGCCAGATCTTCTATCAGCTAGACCATCTGGATGCCATCTGATGATCCATAACGTATGAGTTTTACCTGTTTCCAAGTCCTTGAAATCATTAAAATAAGCCGATCATACCCTCCCAGACCCTGTAGAAGAAACAGCAACCCACCCCAGTATTCTTGCCTGGAGAAATCCATGGACGGAGTGGCCTATGGTCCATGGAATCACAAAGAGTAGGACGTGACTGAGCAACTAACACACCCTCCCAGAGTTACCCCTACCCTCTTTTTACCACAAACCCTACCTCCTAAAGCCTGTTTATTCACTGTATTCCTGAGTGCAACTCTGTATCCCTGCATGGCATGTTACATCCTCCTCTGGGGTTGTGAGTATATTTGATTCATAAACTTCCATTTGATTGTTGGGTGGCATGTATTTGCCCATGACTGTGGGTGAAATCCAATTCACCACATTTCACTAATCAACATCATGTTAACACTTGCTTGTCCTCCGGGCAGCACACAACATAAACAATACTGTAAGATTTCTACCTGTTATTTTCTACAAATTTGGAGTCAACTGCATCTAATTCAAGCTGAGTTAGTTAAGACAGACAGGACCATCAACCCTTCAACTGGACAGGCACAAGTGTCCTCAGTGACTCTGGACATCAGATGGGCTAAAAATTACTCTCAGAACAAGCAGAGGCCTGTAGTCCAGTTAAGTCTGTGCAACTGGACAATTAGCTCACTTTTCCCAGTCACCTTTCCCTATAGTTCCCATGCCTTGGACTACCTTGCTTCTCTATTCTTTACCCCATAAATGCTGGAAGTCCCTTGCCTCCAGGGAAGCAAAACAGATTTGTTCTCCTATCTTCTCCCTTGGCTGCCTTGTGAATAAACCATCTCGCTCTTTGCTGCAAACCTCAGTGTCTCATCATTTTGACTTGTGTACATAGGGCAAATTGACCTGGCTCAACATCAGCCATTTAACACTACTTAGAGTAGAGAATCCCTTACTCACTAGCAGAGTTAATAAAAGGTGATCAAAACACTATAATATGGTGCAACAAAATGACCAAACAAAATTTCTCAAAATCTACTTTGGGACAACAACTGCTATACTTTAAATTCCAAATATTAGATTTTAAAACCTTTTTCATCACTTAGATTGCATTAGCTAAACTTAAAAACTATTTCAACTGCAAAAAACAACAACTTGCACTGCATAGAACAGGAGAGTAATAGAGAAGAGCAACAGAAGATCTGCCCTAAACTCCTATACTGCTAGAACAGATTTGCAAATCCTTGCTTGAAGATTTCCATATTCATATAATCCTTATAAACACTGGTGTTCCATACAACTGATATTTTACAAATTAAGAAACACAAAGCAGCAAAAGCAATTTGGTTTCTTTTTATCTCAGCTGTTCTCTGACTCACTGTAGAGAATATAAATGTTAAGTTAATGTTAAGTTAAAAATTAACTTAATTGAGATTAAGGACCTGAATTTATGATCACAATGAAATACATGCTATAGAAGTGTGGCAATAAAACACAATTCTTATGATAGCATGAAAATTTTGATTTTGATATGAAGAAATTTTTCATTTAATATTAGAGTGATTTAGAAAAATATGTGTGTGTGCTAATTTGCTTCAGTCATGTCCAACTCTTTGCAACCCTATGGACTGTAGCCCCCCCAGCTCCTCTGTCCATGGGATTCTCTAGGCAAGAATACTGGAATGGGTTACCATGCCCTACTCCTGGCCATCTTCTGACCCAGAGATTGAACCCTCCTCTCCTGCGGCTCCCACACTGCAGATGGATTCTGTACCACTGAGCCTTAGAAGAATATAAGCAAAGATTAACAAAATTGAAGCTAATGATTAAAAAAAAACTTTAAGTCAACAGAATTTTACATTTTATATTATATATTGTAATACAACATTTTATATTATAAATTTCATATTCAATTTTTAAAAAAATTCAACAACTGTAGATCCTAAAAGGTTTGTGGGAAGAGTC
>SJYT01077323.1:44522-55272 GCA_006410635.1 Cephalophus harveyi
TTCACTTTTCACTTTCATGCATTGGAGAAGGAAATGGCAACCCACTCCAGTGTTCTTGCCTGGAGAATCCCAGGGACGGGGGAGCCTGGTGGGCTGCCGTCTATGGGGTCACACAGAGTCGGACACGACTGAGGTGACTTAGCAGCAGCAGCAGCAATCTATTTGTATAAATAAAAGTAAGGAAGAAATAATAGATTATAAGGGATGGAAGAACCCAACCGAGTTTCTCAAGATAAATGAGAAGAAATAAAAAAGCACCTAAATTGATATTTATTTAAATATGAAGCAATTTGGCCTGAATTACCCAGTTAGACTATTCACATTGTTCACATAAACCAGTAAATTTTCCATTTCCTTCAAGTCATTTCTACATATAAGATTAAATTATGCCCTATCAATCTTTATTCTAGAATATGCAATGATATAACAAAAATGATTTAAAACTGCTTGAGCATATTATAAATTGAAGACTATCCTATATTTAATTTGAAAATGCTTGTATCACCACTCATTCTCTTTTACTATAATTTTAGTTTACTCTCCTATAAAAAATGCATAGGTGCCATTCATTGATTAATATTTTATATTGAATATGATTTATAACATTCTCTTTTATTGGGGACATGTCAAGCACATCAGATTTTAATGCATTGGCTATCCTGCATCATGGCACATAATTTATTTTTATTCCACTAGTCATAAATTTGGCTATAAATTTGTGTCAGGAAACTGTTTTCAATAAATACACTGAAATTAATTTGTATTGACCTCAGTATTTAAGAGGGATTCTGAAATATAACTATAGATCAATAACTAATAAAATTCAAAATCACTTTGTTTTGACAAGTTTTTTTCCTTATTGGTAGATTTCATCAAACCAAATATTTATTGGGTACTGGGGGTGTACCCAGTACCCTTTTTATGCCTCCTTTTTATGCTTCTAGCATTGTCTTAATTTTTAGATGGTTAAAAAAACATCAAAAAACATGGCTTATTTTCAGAGATACTTAGAGATTGAAGCCTCCTGGGAAGATAAGCTAACTTAACCAGAGATATCCAAGCCAATTTGACCATGTCTGAGGATGAAGATGGAGATGGGGTACTTTTGAAATGGAGAAAAAAACAAATGCTTACTTAGCCTTGCTTATGGAATTCTATGGTGACTGTATACTGATAACTTTAAATGATATTTCTTTTCTAAATCAATAATAATTGTGTTTGAAAATGAAATCATCTCTTTATATATTTGTATCTTATCATGTCTTCTCTGTAACTGGAAATCAAGAATCTTCTGAAAAGAACTATGTCAGAAATGACTGAGAAGTGACCTGAGGACCTCCAGGTTTGCTGCTTATGCTAGACTTTTGCTGAGCACTCTAAATTAAACTGCTGAATAGTTGCTGAGTTGCCAAAAGGAAGAATAATGCTGAGACCTAGAGATTTCCTGCACTAAAGAAAATATACCTTTTCCTAGTAACAAAAAAAAAATGCATACATTCTATCTCGTGAAGTCGCTCAGTCGTGTCCAACTCTTTGCAACCCCGTGGACTGTAGCCTACTAGGCTCCTCCGTCCATGGGATTCTCCAGGCAAGAATACTGGAGTGGGTTGCCATTTCCTTCTCCATACATTCTATAACCCAATCATATGTACAGAACAGTTTCACTCTACAACCCAAATTCCTGGTAAATAACTTGTATAAGACTGCATTAACATCCCCCTTTTCTCCATAAAAACCCTTAATCATTTTCCTCTGCTGCTGCTGCTGCTAAGTCGCTTCAGTCGTGTCCTACTCCGTGCGACCCCATAGACGGCAGCCCACCAGGCTCCCCTGTCCCTGGGATTCTCCAGGCAAGAACACTGGAGTGGGTTGCCATTTCCTTCTCCAATGCATGAAAGTGAAAAGTGAAAGTGAAGTCACTCAGTCGTGTCCGATTCTTAGTGACCCCTTGGACTGCAGCACACCAGGCTCCTTCGACTATGGGATTCTCTAGGCAAGACACTATTCTGGGTTCCTCCTGAATCTGAGAACCCCAAATTGTAACAAGAAGTCTTCAAACTGCCTTTTTGCCTCCTTGTACTAGTTTGGGGTCCTTTAGGTTGACAGTCTTAGAATTGATCTAACTCAACAATTTTATAAATAGGTAAATATAACTTTAAGAATATTGAATTATTCAAATTAAAATTGCAATAATTAATAAACAATCTTGTGCTTATGCAAAGTCATATTCAACTCTCTGTGACCCTGGGACTCTTTGCAACCCCAGGACTCTTTGCAACCCCACGACTCTTTGCAACCCCACAAATTGTAGCCTGCCAGGTCCTCTGTCCATGGGCTTTCCCAGGCAAGAATTCTAGACTGGGTTGCCATTTCCTCTTCCAGGGTATCTTCCCAACCCAGGGATCGAACCCAGGTCTCCTGTGGCTCCTGCACCGGGAGACAGATTCTTTACCACTGCGCCACTAGGGAAGCCTTTAATGAAGAATATGTCTATGTATTAGATATAATACATATGTCTATGTATTAATGTAACAGCGCTTATCGAATACCTCTATACCAGATTCCTGAGCAAGTGTGGAGATAGTGTGGTAATCGGATCATATTTATTTTCTGCCCTTGTGAAGCTTCCGGGTCTAGTGAGAAAGAGGGATGCGTCAACTAAATACCCTGTGATGTGATTACAAAGCACTGTCAGTACTATGGAAAAAAATAAACAGGGAGAACTACAAGATATAAGAAGGCATTGACCTTATCAAGCTCACAGAACCAGGCAAAGGGTCTGTGAGAAAACGTACTTTTACCTAAGATAGGAAGGAGGAAGAGATGTTTAGTCAGTTTTATTTATGGCGCACATTTTTCCCGTCAGGATTTAAAATTTCTGAATTTAAGATAAAACTCACAGTCAGTGGAGTATCCTTAATTGACACTCTCCTTCGCGAGCGAGCTCCCTCCCTCTCCTTCATCTCTCTCCCTCAGGCTGGCATGCAAGTTTTCTACCAAGCCGGCGCGCTTTCTCGCGAGATAGCGCGACCACGCAGGGTTCTACACAGTGCAGGTGCATTTTCTCGCGATATTGCCATCTCGCGATCTCACCAACCGGCTCTGCGACCCTCAGCTCTCAAGGCTCCTGCGCGCTTTTTTTTTCCACTCGGTTCTCGTTCCTCACATCTCTGCGGCACAAAAAATATTATTATAAAACCAAAGTAACACATCACTACACGTCTATCAAAATGGCTTAAAAATAATCTGACATGCTGGCAAGGGTACAGAGGAACTTGATCACGCGTACACTGCTGGTGGAAATGGAATACAAAATGGTAAGCCACTCTAGAAAGGTTTAGCCAGTTTCTTATAAAACTGAACGTGCATTAAACCTATGACCCGGAAATTGCACTGTTGGGCATTTAGTCCAGAAAAGGTGAATGTTCCCTAGCAACTTTATGAATACCCGAAAACTGCAAACAGCCCAGATAGCCTTCAACCCCGACTGATTAAACAATGGTACACCTACACCAGGATTCCATGGCAGCTCAGACAGTAGAGAATCCACCTGCAAGGTGGACAGACCTGGGTTCGATCCCTGCGTTAGGAAGATCCCCTGGAGGAAGGCATGATGACTCGCTCCAGTATTCTCGCCTGGATAATCCCATGAACAGAGGAGCCTGGCAGACTACAGTCCGTGGGGTGGCAAAGAGTCGGACAGGACTGAGTGACTAAGCACAGCACAGCACACGTATACTGTGAAGGCAAAATGAGAACGGGGCCGAAGAGGAGATGGTTGGAGGGAGTAATGGACTCAAAGGACGTGAATTTGAGGAAACTCTGGGAAATTGTGAAGGAGGAGGGAGTCTGGTGTGCTGCAGTCCATGGGTTCACAAACAGTGGGATAGGACTTACAGACTGAACGACAACAATACTATGAAATACTGCATGTTAATAAAATAAGTTCAGTTCAGTTGCTCAGTTGTGGCTGACTCTTTGCGACCCTATGGACTGCAGAAGGCCAGGCTTCCCTGTCCATCACCAATTCCCAGAGTTTACTCAAACTCGTGTCCATCACATTGGTGATGCAAACCAACCATCTCACCCTCTGTCAACCCCCTTCTCCTTCCGCCTTCAATCTTTCCCAGCATCAGGGTCTTTTCAAATGAGTCAATTCTTCACATCAGGTAGCCAAAGTATATTGGAGCTTCAGCTTCAGCATCAGTCCTTCCAGTGAATATTCAGGACTGATTTCCTTTAGGACTGACTGGTTGGATCTTCCCAAGTTGGGAAAGGAATACACCAAGGCTATATATTGTCACCCTCCTTATTTAACATATGCAGAGTATATCATGCAAAATGTTGGGTTGGATGAAGCACAAGCTGTAATCAAGATTGATGGGAGAAATGTCAGTAACCTCAGATATGCAGATAACACCATGCTTATGGCAGACAGTGAAGAAGAACTAAAGAGCCTCTTGATAAAAGTGAAAGAGGAGAGTGAGAAAGTTGGCTTAAAGTTCAACATTCAGAAAATTAAGATCATGGCATCTGGCCCCATCACTTTATGGCAAATAGATGGGGAAACAGTGGAAACAGTGACAGACTTTATTTTGGGGGCTCCAAAATTTCTGCAGATGCTGACTGCAGCCATGAAATTAGAAGATGCTTGCTCCTTAGAAGAAAAGCTATGATCAACCTAGACAACATATTAAAAAGCCAAGCCATTACTTTGCCAACAAAGGCCCGTCTAGTCAAAGCTATGGTTTTTCCAGTAGTCATGTATGGATGTGAAAGTTGGACTATAAAGAAAGCTTAGCACCAAAGAATAGATGCTTTTGGATTGTGATGTTGGAAAAGACTCTTGAGAGTCCCTTGGACTGTGAGGAGATCCAACCAGTTAATAAAATGGACCACACTATTAAAACATATGTATATACTGAGGTCACCTAACACTCTGATTTTAGTTTCTAAAATTCTCTGATATAAGGAGCCAGGGATCCTTCAATAAATGGCTGATTCTAGAACTGATGAAGTAAATATAAACAACGAGCCTGGGATATCTTGTATTGCCAGCAAGTGAGAAAGTCAACAACAATAAAGAAATGAACAAACCCAATGAAGGGGCATGCAAAAGGGACACAAGAGTCAATTAAATGAGCTCCCAAAGCTGAAACAATTAAAGCAAAGAAATAAATAGTATTGGAATATAATCTAAGTATAGAATAAATACCCATGAGTCTATAATGATTAAGTAGACAATTGAATAAATAAGTGTGGAAGAAAAGACAAATCTCCTGCAGAAGAATTCTATGTAATCAATGTACACACCTTACCATCAAAGAGCTGGCAGGTAACTCCCACTTCTTTAGTATGACTATGCATAGTGACTTCCTTCCTAAAATTACCATTTAGGAAAAGGAGAAAAAAACACTTTTAAGTGGGGAAACTTAACAAATACTACTCAGGTGATTAAGGTTGATATCAACAATGATAGGCTATACCCTTGAAAATGAAAATCACCTTTTACCTTTGTGGTCTTCTTCCCCAAAACCCATAACCCCAGTCCGATCATGAACAAAAACATCAGACAGGTCCAGTAGAAGGACATTATTCAAAACATTATTCAAAACAGCACTCATCAAAACTGTCAAGGTTATCAAAAACAAAAAATAATTATGAGAAACTGTCACAGCCAAGGGAAACCTAAAGAGATTTGACAACTAAATGTAATGTGATATTCAGGGTGCATCTCTGGTACAAAAAAAAGATGATATTTAGGTAAGTACTAAGAAATATGAATAAAGTCGAATTTAATGATAATCAATCATATTTTTCATTAAATGTAACAACCTTCTTGTATTAATTATAAGGTGTTAATAATGGAAAACTGAGTGTGGAGTACATCAGAACTCTAAGCCATCTTCATAATTTTTCTGTAATTCTAAATGACCTAAAAATTTTTAAATATATTACCAAAAAAAGTAAAAAAGAAGAGAAAAAAATTAAAAGCTTACATGCATTCCATTAGTATAATATCCTTGAAAGGACAGGATTATAGAAATAAGAGAGCAATTAGAAGTTGCCGGGAGGAAGGAAGGTGGCTGTGGCTCTAAAAGGGTATGACAAGAGATCACTGTGATGGAGTTATTCTATATATTAGCTAAGGTAGTAGTCACATGACTCTAAACATGATAAAATGGTAAGGAAATATACCCACAATGCCTGCATACATATAAAACTGATGAAAACTGAATAATGTTGGTGTATTATATACATGTTAATTTTCTAGCTGTGATAGTATCTTGTAATCATGCAAAGTGTTAATTGGCAGGAACTAGGTAAAAGGTTACAGGAATAACTTTGTGTTATTTCTTAGAATTGTATGGGAATCTATAATCATCAATAAAGAGTTTAATTTAAATATTATTGTGCCATATAATCATGGCAGTAGATTTAATGGTGTACAATTGGGAAAGTGGGATAGAGATGCAAGATTGTGAGGATCTTTCTAGAGAGAGAATTTCACTTGTAAAATGACTTGACATAGAAATTATGTTGCATTCAGTGAACAAACATGAAAAAGCAGTCCATGTGGCTTGAGCTTCTGAGTCTAGGATAGAGTAGTTCAATGTGGGATTGGTGGAAATAAATGGTGACCATCTTGTTGAGCCTTTCAGGGCACATCAAAGTTTTGTTCTTAGTTTCAAGTGCCTTTGTAAGTCATGAAAGTGGGAAAGATTGTTTAGCATTAACTTTTCAGTCAATAGAGCAAAGGATAAATTTATATTTTAGAATTGCTGTGATACTTAGGAATTCATATTCTTGTAAGATTAATTATATGTGCTTCTTGGCCAGATTTTTCTCTCTATATATATATACCACAGATCCATATCCTTACTGGATATTTGACATTGAGCTAATTACTCAGCCCTCATAAACAGCTTTTCACATTATATTTACACAGACTCGCCTACCTAGTGATCACCAAACCCGCATATGTATATGACTTGGACTAAACAAAATAATCCATATGCAGCACTTAGTAAAGTGTTTGGCACTTATTAAGCTTTACAAGACAACTGTTAACTTTAGTTTTTCATAGACTTTTAAAAATTATACAACTAATATTGTTAATTATATAAAAGGTCAAAAAAATGAAGATTAGATAAAATTTAAACTTGTTACAGCACCTTGCATCCAAAATCACCCTCAAATGGCCATGCATTAGTAAAACCTAACTATAATGAAAAAGGAGGATCATGGATGACAACCTACCTCACTAATTTTAAAGGCCCAGAATAACACTTTTTTACTGCTATACATCCAAAACAAAGGAACACAAAAATATTTGCTAAACGGATGGGGAGGTTAAACTTAGTATATAATGGCTTTTATTTTCCCTGTGAAATAAGGTAATAAACCTTTATTCAACAAGGTTTATTCAATAAGGTTCAACAAAGAAAGGAGTGAGGGAGAGAGAGGATTTGAGTGGTGAATCTTTGCAATAACAGCTACAGAAATGTAAAAGATAGCAGACGCGTAAAAAAAGATTAATGTTAAAAAGAGCTGAAGTTCCAGCTGAATGTGAAGCCCATAAATGTGCCTTATCACATATTAAATAATTTTCTGTAATATTCTTTTCAGTTGTAGCCTAGGATTAAAATCAGAGAACTGTGTAGCCAAAGTAAGCTAGTAAGTAAAAGCAGGCATAACAAGAATGGTGAGGGTAGAAGAAACAAGACACATGGGTGTTGATTAAGGAGTGTATTCCACATAAAAGGAAAGATGGAGCTGAGGTAGGGTAGACTGTAGATGCTTAGAAGAAAATATAGAAACACAGATAGTATTGATGTATATACAGAGCCATTATAATAGAACTAAATGAAAGTGGAGAACATTAGAAAGATGAAAATGGTATATTCAAATGGTTTTATACCTCATCTTGCAACAGGACAAAGTTAAGATTCAGGTAAGTTCTTGGATTCATTTTGCTCACTTTATTTTCTTCATATAATGTTCACTTTATTATCTTCATATATTATCTTCAATTATTTACCTTGTCTCACATATTATTAAATAAATTACTTGAATCTTAGCCAGGTTATAAATTTAAAACAACTAGTATGAACACAATAATTATTTAGCTGCATATCTTTATGTTTATTTAATCAATTGAAGTTTTGAGAACGTTTCATAATGTATAAATGTAGTTGTATAGTGCCATTTTATCAAATATATAAATAAGTTGATATAATGGGAATACATATCATATGTTTAAGAATTGGTTGTACAATAGGCCCGGCTCTCGCAGCCGACCGCGCGTAGTGCGCCGGCCCGGCTCTCGGGGTAACCTTCAAAAGGTCCCATGCTGTCTCTTATACACATCTTTCACTTTATTATCTTCATATATTATCTTCAATTATTTACCTTGTCTCACATATTATTAAATAAATTACTTGAATCTTAGCCAGGTTATAAATTTAAAACAACTAGTATGAACACAATAATTATTTAGCTGCATATCTTTATGTTTATTTAATCAATTGAAGTTTTGAGAACGTTTCATAATGTATAAATGTAGTTGTATAGTGCCATTTTATCAAATATATAAATAAGTTGATATAATGGGAATACATATCATATGTTTAAGAATTGGTTGTACAATCAGAACAGATTTGAGGTTAGTATCGAAGAGGATAAAAGAGCAGGGGTCTGTAGGTTTAATTAGCTGAAAAAGTAAACAGAAACTTCAATTAAAAGAGTTAAGCAACTAGCCGCTTCCCTAGTGGCTCAGATGGTAAAGAATCCGCTCGCAATGCGGGAGACCTGAGTTCGATCTCTCCGTTGGGAAGATCCCCTGGAAGATGGTATGGCAACCCACTCCAATATTCTTGCATGGAGAATTCCATGGACAGAGGAGCATGACGGGCTGCACAATGCTTGGGGTCGCAGAGTCCAACCCGACTGAGCAACTAAGCACAGCACACAAGCAACCAGAAGGGGGAGCTCTCACACCCTGAGATGAAAGTAGAGCCCAACATGAAAAAAAATTCTTTCCTGGCAATGAAAACCATGGACTTTTTGTTAGTACCACTGAGAACTTTCTTTTCCTCTCTATAAAAATTTTCTCTTTCTCTTGCTGTGGGGGGACTTGCACGTGTCTCATCGTGGTTGCATATCCCTAATTCTTTCCTGATTCTGAATAAAACCCATCTTTACTGGAGAAATATATGGCTGCCTTTTTGACTCAGGTCAACTTTAGACATTAATAAGAAAACAAATATTAGAGAAAAATTGAACTGTAGATATAGAATAGTTACTGAAAAATGAACCTTATTTTAAATTTACCTGATATATTTATTTAGGAAACATTTATACTTTCTTTAAAGATTAGAGAACAAAAGAAGTTATAAAAAAAAATTAATTTAATTTTGAAAGAAGGTGACCCTGGGCAATACAAACAAACAAAAAGACACATGCCCCTAAATAAATCACTTACCCTCTCTCCTCTGCTGAATCTTACTTTTCTCATTGGAAATGCAAATAATTTGTTTCTATTTCTAGCCTGATTTTTTTTTCCAAAAAGTTCTTGAAGGCAACACAGGAAATAGGTATGATAAAAATGATTTTTTTTAATATAAGAAAACTATGAATGAAGGAACAAAAGAAGAAAGGCAATTAGATGAAGCCAAGATAAATAATCCTAGCCATGAGAAATGTAGAGCCAAACTGAGCCAGTGTGCAGGATTATTAGTTTTTGTAAGTCATTGTCTATACAAATGCAAAGAATTATTTTTGTTACCAAACATGTGAAATAAGAAAGATCAGTGGCTTTGGTATGCGGAGAACTGATATTTCTTACATCAGCCCTAAAGTATCAGTATGACTTAAGCTTCCATTAATGCAAGAAAGAAGGGAAGATTTTAGGAAGATGCCTTTAATCTTTTTGTTCTCATGCACAAAAATGACACAATTCTTTAAAACAAAATAAAAGGTTACTGATGTAGCAGATTATTTATAGAGAAAAGGGATAGCAAGAGCAATGAAGCAATGATGCCAACAGAGAAAGCCTTAAGTGGAATGACCAGATAAGTCACCAGTTTGAAGGAAAAGAAATTTGTTGAAAGAGAGTGAGTCAGTCTTTGACACAGCTGGTCAAAGGAATAAACCACTTCTAAAAATATAATCACTGGCTATTTGTATAGAATTCATAAGTAGAAAAAAAACTTTTCAAGTGGCTAAGATCCTTTACAGACTTTTGATAATGTATTATCAGACATTGCTTTTTTCATTTACTTTAACTCTTTATTTGTGATTGTGGTTTTCAGTCTATCTGCCCTCAGCTGGAGAAGGATGAGAGGCTTATGAAAGCTTCCTGATGGGAGAGACTGACTGAGGGGAAAACTGGGTCTTGTTCTGATGGGCAGGGCCATGGTCAGTAAATCTTTAATCCAATTTTCTGTTGGTGGGTGGGGCTGTGTTCCCTTCCTGTTATCTGACCTCAGGCCAAATATGGTGGAGGTAATGAAGATAATCAGTTCAGTCAGTTCAGTCGCTCAGTCGTGTCCGACTCTTTGCGACCCCATGAATCGCAGCACGCCAGGCCTCCCTGTTCATCACCATCTCTCGGAGTTCACTCAGACTCACATCCATCGAGTCAGTGATGCCATCCAGCCATCTCATCCTCGGTCGTCCCCTTCTCCTCCTGCCCCCAATCCCTCCCAGCATCAGAGTCTTTTCCAATGAGTCAACTCTTCGGGAACCC
>SJYT01077323.1:59945-83611 GCA_006410635.1 Cephalophus harveyi
CCTCGGATGCGGGGTAGCTCCACCCAGCTGCCGCCCTGACCTCGGACGCCGGGTGTCTCCTCCGGGGCCGCCACTGACCTCAGCACAGGGTAGCTCCTCTCGGCCGTTCCTGCGCCGTCGCAGCCTGGCACTCTAGGCTGCTGTCCCCGACCTCGGACGTGGGGCAGCTCCTCCCGGCCGCGCGTAGTGCGCCGGCCCGGCTCTCGCAGCCGACCGCGCGTAGTGCGCCGGCCCGGCTCTCGGGGTAACCTTCAAAAGGTCCCATGCATGCACTGCTACATTCAGTGCTCCCAACCCTGCAGCAGGCCATCACCAACCCATGCCTCCAGCAGAGACTCCTGGACACTCACAGGCAAGTCTGAGTCAGTCTCTTGTGGGGTCACTGCTCCTTTCTCCTGGGTCCTGGTGCATATGAGGTTCTGTTTGTGCCCTCCAAGAGTCTGTTTCTCCAGTCCTGTGTAAGTTCTGGCCACTCTATAGTGGGGTTAATGGCAACCTCCTCCAAGAGGGCTTATGCCATAACCAGGTCTACTGCAAAAAGGCAAAATGGTTGTCTGAGGAGGCCTTACAAATAGCTATGAAAAGAAGAGAAGCAAAAGGCAAAGGAGAAAAGGAAACATATACCCATTTGAACATAGAATTCCAAAGAAGAGCAAGGAGAGAGAAAGACTTCCTAGTGATCAGTGCAAATAAATAGAGGAAAATAATAGATTGGAAAATACTAGAGATCTCTTCAAGAAAATTAGAAATACCAAGGGAACGTTTCATGAAAAGATGGGCACAATAAAGGACAGAAATGATACAGACCTAACAGAAGCAGAAGATATTAAGAGGGGGCAAGAATACACAGAAGAACCGTGCAAAAAAGATCTTCACAACCCAGATAATCATGATGGTGTGATCACTCACCTAGAGTCAGATATCCTGGAATGGGAAGTCAAGTGTCCCTTAGGAAGTATCACTATGAACAAAGCTAGTGGAGGTGATAGAATTCCAGTAGACCTATTTCAAATCCTAAAAGATGATGCTGTGAAAGTGCTGCATTCAATATGCCAGAAAATTTGGAAAACTCAGCAGTGGTTACAAGACTGGAAAAGGTCAGTTTTCATTCCAATCCCAAAGACAGGCAATGCCAAATACTGCTCAAACTACCACAAAATTGCCCTCATCTCATATGCTAGCAAAGTAATGCTCAAAATTCTCCATGGTAGATTTCAACAGTACGTGAACCATGAACTTCTAGATGTTCAAGCCGGCTAGGAAAAGGCAGAGGAACCAGAGACCAAATTGCCAACATCCACTGGATCATTGAAAAAAGCAAGAGAGTTCCAGAAAAACATCTACTTCTGATTTATTGACTGTGCCAAAGCCTTTGACTGTGTGGATCACAACAAACTGTGGAAAATTCTGAAAGAGATAGGAATACAAGAACACCTGCCCTGCCTGTTGAGAAACCTGTATGCAGGTCAGGAGCCAACAGTTAGAACTGGACATGAGACAACAGACTGGTTCAAAATAGGAAAAAGAGTACATAAGGGCTGTATATTATCACCCTGCTTATTTAAATTATATGCAAAGTATATCATGTGAAACACTTCTGGATGAAGCACAAGCTGGAATCAAGATTGCTGGGAGAAATATCAATAACCTCAAATATGCAGATGACACCATGGCATAAAATGAAGAGGAACTAAAGAGCCTCTTGACGAAAGAGAAAGAGGAGAGTGAAAAAGTTGGCTTAAAGCTCAACATTCAGAAAACTTAGATCATGGCATCCGGTCCCATCATTGAAAATAGATGGGGAAACAGTGGAAACAGTGGCTGACTTTATTTTGGGGGGCTCCAAAATCACTGCAGATGGTGACTGCAGCCATGAAATTAAAAGATGCTTACTCCTTAGAAGGAAAGTTATGGCCAACCTAGATAGCATATTGAAAAGCAGAGATATTACTTTGCCAACAAAGGTCCATCTAGTCAAGGCTATGGTTTTTCCTGTGGTCATGTATGGATTGAGAGTTGGTCTATAAAGAAAGCTGAGCACCAAAGAATTGATGCTGAAAGAGATGGAAATACCAGACCACCTGACCTGCCTCTTGAGAAATCTGTATACAAGTCAAAAAGCAACAGTCAGAACTGGACATGGAGCAACATATTGGTTCCAAATTGAGAAAGGAGTACATCAGAGCTGTATATTGTCAACCTGCTTATTTAATTTATTTGCAGAGTACATCATGAGAAATGCTGGGCTGGATGAAGCATAAGCTGAAATCAAGATTGCCAGGAGAAATATCAATAACCTCAGATATGCAGATGATACCACCCTTATGGCAGAAAGCAAAGAAGAACAAAAAAGCCTCTTGATGATAGTGAAAGAGGAGAGTGAAAAAATTGGCCTAAAGCTCAATATTCAGAAAACTAAGATCATGACATCTGGTCCCATCACTTCATGGCACATAGATGGGGAAACAGTGACAGAATTTATTTTTGGGAGCTCCAAAATCACTGCAGATGGTGACTGCAGCCATGAAATTAAAAGATGCTTGCTCCTTGGAAGAAAAATTATGACCAAACTTGACAGCATATTAAAAAGCAGAGGCATTACTTTGCCAACAAAGGTCTGCTGTGGTTTTTCCAGTAGTCATGTACGGATGTGAGAGTTGGACTGTAAAGAAAGCTGAGCACTGAAGAATTGACGTTTTTGAATTGTGGTGCTGGAGAAGACTCTTAAGAGTCTCTTGGATGGCAAGGAGATCCAACCAGTCCATCCTAAAGGAAATCAGTCCTGAATATTCATTGGAAGGACTGATATTGAAGCTGAAACTACAATACTTTGGCCATGTGATGTGAAAAACTGACTCATTTGAAAAGGCCCTGATGCTGGGAAAAATTTATTGAAGGCAAGAAGACAAGGGAATGATAGAGGATGAGATGGTTGGATGGCATCACCAACTCAATGGACATGAGTTTGAGTAAACTTGGGGAGTTGGTGATGAACAGGAAGGCCTGGCGTGCTATAGTTCTTCAGGTTGCAAAGAGTTGGACACTATTGAGTGATTGAACTGAACTAACTATTTATTGAGACTGAATTTTATGTCCATATTTTTCACCATAATTTTTACATAAAACAGTGTGTAGCGCACAAATAATTTAATTAAGTTATATGCACTTCTTGATATCTTCAGAAATGATGCCTGTAGCCAAAAAATAAAAAGTTTAGCTATCATTACTATCATTTTTGATATTACTTATTCATACAGTTGAACATCAAAAAAAAAAAAGGAAAGATCTTAAAACACAGAGTCTATAAAGATGTAACAGTTTTTATATTTTACTTCTAAAAATAACATTTAATAAAATGTTTTTAGTACTTTTTTCTCTTTTGACATGTAATAAACAATTTTGTCCAGCTATATAAGTGTGTGCTCAGTCGCTCAGTCAAGTCCAACTCTTTGCGAACCCTTGGACTGTAGCCCAACAGGCTCCTCTCCCATGGCAAGGGTACTGGATGGGTTGCCACTTCCTCCTCCAGGGGTCTTCCTGACCCAGAGATCAAACCCGTGATTCTTGCTTCTCCTGAGTTAACAGGAGGATTCTTTACTAACTACACAACTTGGGAATCATTTATTTACCATTACTTTATAGTCATATTTTACTTAACTTTACTATCCATTTATTATTATTTAAAAGTGCATTATCAATGAGCACCGCTAAAGCATTTTTCTATAGCTATTTGTCCTTTTGTGAACTTGTAATCTTACTGTGAACATTATTTGAAGGAGCTAATCTCTGAAAATGTCCTCAGATATTTTGCCATGGTTTTTTTCTCTTTCCACTGATTGTACATTAAAAAATAAAACTACCAATTCTTAAAACATTTCCCATTCAAATGTAGCCAGCTGATGTCTCTCTTAGACTCATCCAATCAATACAAAGTGACCCTTTCTCCTCCTTGAGTTGGAACTCACCATACAATGCAACATTGTTTGGGACATTAAGCTATAATGTTACTTGGTACTTGTTCCTTGAGGTACTGTCAGTATAATTTAAACAGACTGCTAAATGTTGACATGATCAATATACAAGGGGAGAAAATAATATCAATAGTTCCTTTATCTTTTTAGGGGTTATTCTGCTTGGTTCAAGAGTAAAGCTATTAGCTATAGTAAGGTTGAATGGTTTAAAGTAACGGCAACTAAAAGCAAAAAAAAAAGATGTAATTCACATCTGTGAAGAAATAAACAATAGATTTATTAAGCAAATATATAACAAATACCAATAATATATTCAGCATTGTGCAATATTTGTGTACCTACAGATCAGGTAAGCTCTAAATTTACCAAATTCTGATTTATCACATTATGAAAAAAAAATCATGAGGATTTAAAGTAAATCTACAATTAACTGCATGCAAAATATGATGTTTAGAATTTAATGGCATATTCAACCTTTTCAATTTGCATGGAGTTTATTTTTCAATATTTTGAAAATTTTATACAATTTTTAAAAGTTGCTTTCCATTTCCAATTCTTATAAAACATTGGTGGTAAGACTCTCTGTTGTACAATACAGCCTTTCTTACACCCAGTGGTTTGTCCCCCTCATGCCTTCTCCCCTGTCTTGCCCTCCCCACCCTCCCAACTGATAACTACTACTTTGTACTCTATATCTGTAAATCTGCTTCTTTTTTGTTTTATTCACTAGTTTATTGTGATTTAGATTCCTCATATATGTGACATCATAGAGTATTTGTCTTTCTCTGTCTGACTTATTTCATTTAGCTTAATGCTATCCAAGTCCCTCCATGTTGCTGCAAATGGTATAATTTCATTCTTTTATGGCTGGTGGATTCTTTACTGCTGTGCCATTTTTAATTATTTTCCAAACAGAACTTATTATATCCTTTAACTCATGTGCTTTTTATTAAAATTTTGTTTTATAGCTAAAATTTATTTCAACCAGGCCCATCATTTTACAAGAAAAATATTTACAAATATGGTTGCAATATGATGCTATAAATTGAATAGGTAATATATACTTACAGAAAATATTAAATAGTTTTGACTTATTTATTGGTTGACTTTCCTCCCATTACTATCTTCCATTTCTCCAGTTTCTCTATTCATGGATAGGCTTTGATACTTATTTTTTGCATTAGGAAGGTATTAGATACATTTTAAGCATATTTAACCTCCTTTTGAATGCAAATGATAGAATACCACCTAGTAGGAAAATAAAACTAACAAGTTGCACAAGGTGAAGGTGAAGGTGAAGTCGCTCAGTCGTGTCCGACTCTTTGCGACCCCATGGACTGTAACCTATTAGGCTTCTCCGTCCGTCCATGGGATTCTCCAGGCAAGAATACTGGAGTGGGTTGCCATTTCCTTCTCCAGGGGATCTTCCTGACCCAGGGATCGAACCCGAGTCTCCCGCATTGGAGGCAGACGCTTTAACCTCTGAGCCACCAGGGAAGCGTTGCACAAAGACCCAGGTAAATCCAAATCTTCACTTTTTCTGTGCGTACAGCTGAGCATCTACAACATGGCTGGAGAGAAACATATACTCATACTCATTAGTCTCACTTTTCAATTAACTGTACTTGGCATGTATTTTGCCTTAGTCCAGTCACTTTCTCAGTCCTCAAGATGACTATTTAATCCTTGTTCCTGCTCCGTAGACTTCCAAAATTGTGTCCTTCACACTCAGCTTATGACTTTGTTCCTGTTTCACTGAAGAGCAAAAATAATGAGAGGAGAGTTTCCCACCTTTAATAGCCATATCTACCCCTGTGCTCTGCCTTCTTTCCTATTATTCTAGGTGAGTTTGCTGCACTCCTAGCAAGTATTAATTACTCATTTGTGAGTAGATAACATCCTCTCTTGTCTACATGTCTACGTGATCTAGAATCTGGTAAATCTTTTCTTTTTCTAGTATGTCATTAATTGTTCCCTCTCTATTGGAATATTTTCATATTTCTGTTGTTTAAAATAATTGTATAAACAACCAACCTCTCTTGATCCAGGTTCCACTTTAATTGTTGCCTCATTTGTCTCCTTCATTTGCAAGAAAATTATTTGTCACCAAGTTTATCCTTCTCTTCTGTCTTGAATATAATTATATATGGTAAATATGATTATATTTCTTATTATATTATACAATATAAATTAATATATATAATTACAATCAGTGTATATTGGAAATGAAAACATTTCTAACATCAGGTTGATTTGCTATATTAATCATGCTACCTAGGTATTTTATATCCTTAATTATAATTTGGTATTTATTTGATATTTCTTCAGTAGAGAAGTAAACCAATACCTGTTATTCTTACATTTTCTGAAGGGTTTGCTTCATGGTGTTTGATGCTGAGTTCTTTTCTCAAAGTTATTCATAACTGATGCTTGTAATTATCTGTCATACTGTATTAGTTTGCTAGCATTGCCCTAATAAAGTACTGTAGTACTTTAATGTATTTTAATGGTGGACTAAACAGACAAAATTAATTTCCCCACAGTTCTGGAGGCTATGACTTTGAGATCAAATGTCAGGAGAGCTCATTTCTTCTGAGGTCTCTCTCCTTGGCTTGCAGAAGGCCACCCTCTCCTTCTGTCTTCATTTCTTTCCTCCCTATCTGTGTTTTTATCTCCTCTTCTTAAAAGGCAACCAATCATATTGGATCACTCGATATCAATCAACCTGAAATGCCTCTTTAAAAGTCATATCTCAGAGATAAATAGGAGTTTAGGGATTAATATATATATATTATACTATATATGTAATAGATAACCAACAAAACCTACTGTATAGCACAGGGGACTATACTCCATACTTGGTAATAACCTATATGGGGAAAGAATCTGAAAAAGACTATATATATATATATCATTGCTTTACTATATGCCTGAAACTAACACAACATTATAAATCAACTATACTTCAATTTAAAAATAGCTTTTGCTCTAACACACAAAAAAAGCCTTGTCTACAAATGACAGTCAAATTATGAGGTACTGGGGGAATTTGTGGGGACAGAATTCAGTCTTTTAATAAGTGAAATCTTCCTTCTTTTTGTTTAATTTAACCATAAAATTCACTTTGTACGTGTTAAGATCTCATATTTTCCTGCATTTTGGAGTCATTTTTTAAGCTACACTTATGTAACTTATTTTAGAAAGTAGGCTATTATTATTTTCCCTGATTATAAAAACCTAGTGTCATGTTATAGAGAACTGGAAAATATATAAAACTAAAATTATGGTGACAATATTATCCATAATTCCAGAAATATATTAGTGTTAAACAGACACTTTGTTTCATACAAACTCACATGTGCATGTACACATACAAATACAAATTTAAATCAGTGAAAATTCAATTGCAGGCAAATGCTTTACCCCTGTCTCTTATACACATCTTATAGAGAACTGGAAAATATATAAAACTAAAATTATGGTGACAATATTATCCATAATTCCAGAAATATATTAGTGTTAAACAGACACTTTGTTTCATACAAACTCACATGTGCATGTACACATACAAATACAAATTTAAATCAGTGAAAATTCAGTCTTATTTCATATTCTTTTTCAGTTACTGATAGCAATCATCCCTATGATTTTTTTTTAAATTATTGTTAATAGTGAATAGCATTCTTCTGTATGACAATAATCTTCTTGGTAATTTAGATTTTCTACTTGCACATTGAATAAACATGACTCATGGCTTTTCTCAGAACTCTCAGTAATAAAAATACCTACAGTAATGTATTCTTTGTAAAATACTGCCCCGCCATGATAATTATCATGTCCAATGCCATGTGGTATCAAGTCTAAAGCTGTTTAAATATTAACTGAGGGGCTTTCTCAGTAAGTAGTGGAATTATAATATTCTTTTTTCTTCCACATTTTCTAATCTAAGCTTCTAGTTCTCTTTTTTTCATAATGATAATCATGGCTTCTGGCCATTTCATAGGAAAATGTGTTGAATGGGACTTCATACCACCTCTGGGCTCTCCCCTGAGGTTTTCTTTAGTTAGGTGAATGCATTCTTTTCTGCAAGTCACTTATACCATCCTCAGAAGCTAGGAATTCAACATTCCACTTCCAGTTCCTCCTTTGCTGAAGCCTATTTGCTCCTTTTGAGGGTTTATAGGACAAATTAGTTGGGGGCAGGAGAAGAAGGGGCCGACAGAGGATGAGATGGCTGGATGGTATCACTGACTCGATGGACGCAAGTCTGAGTGAACTCCGGGAGTTGGTGATGGACAGGGAGGCCTGGCGTGCTGTGATTCATGGGGTCGCAAAGAGTAGGACACGACTGAGCGACTGAACTGAACTGAGGACAAATTAGAAAGGTAGTAACCTCCACCAAATTTATTTTTTCATGTGCTTCATAGATAAACTTTGAGATTCTTTGCATGGACACTCTCTGTGAGTGAAGGCTGATCCAAAACCATTAGGGAGTCTGTTCCTGAAGTATCTGGCAAGTATATTATTTTAGCTCTGGATTTCCATAGGTAAGAAAAGAAAACACAAGTCAAACTGTTACCTGCAAATAATCTTAAGGAAGCTCTGCCCTTTTCACTTAAGATTAGAGGAAGTCACAACCTATTCTTCCTGGTAGGTGGACTGGAACTTCTGAATATCAGCATCTCTCTCAAAAAAAAGCAAAAAACCTGAAAACATTCTCCTTATGAATTAAATCTCTCTCATCCATCTTTATGACCTTTTTGATTATTGTGGTAGTGGTGATTGTGGGTATAATAATAGAGAGAAAATGACAGGAAATAAAATAAATTTTGGCTGTGTATGTAATATAAGCATTTAGTGAAAACATAGAAATAAATGTGACAAAATGTTAACAGCAGTTAATACTGGAGGATAGATTATATGCGCTCATAATTTAGTCTGTTTTTGAGTTCACTTTAAAATTTTCTCAATAAGATAGAAATAAAATGTAGTTAGTTCAGGTCAGCATTTCTCTTGCCAACCTATATGTTATTTGAAAATAGTTTTCAAATGAGTATTTATCCCCATCCTAAGCTTCACTGTCTTAGTAACACAAAGTAGAATTTGCAACAGTAAGTCTTATTATTAAAAATTTATANTCAATAAGATAGAAATAAAATGTAGTTAGTTCAGGTCAGCATTTCTCTTGCCAACCTATATGTTATTTGAAAATAGTTTTCAAATGAGTATTTATCCCCATCCTAAGCTTCACTGTCTTAGTAACACAAAGTAGAGTTTGCAACAGTAAGTCTTATTATTAAAAATTTATATAGAGGATTTTTTGTTGTTTTCTGTATTATTTTCTTCTTAAAACTTAAAATGAAAGAATAGAAGAAAACATGATCCCTACACCTTCTACTCGTTATTCTGTATAATATTCCAAGGCATTGAAAATGTCATGTAAACTCTTTTTGACTGTGTCGTTCTATCTCATTTTAATTCATAAGACTGAAACTATGTTGTGTGTGCATGCTAATTTGCTTCAGTCGTGTCTGATTCTTTGTGACCCCATGAACTATAGCCCACCAGGCTTCTCAGTCCATGGGATTCTTCAGGCAAGAATACTGGAGTGGGTTGCCATTCCCTTCTCCAGGGGCTCTTTCTGACCCATAGATTGAACTCACATCTCTTAATGTCTTCTGCCTTCACAGGAGGGTTCTTTAGCACTGGCACCACCTGAGAAGCCCCAAAATAAAGTCAACACCTTTCTAAAACACTGGCAAGTTTTTCACCACACCCTGGGGTAAACTGACCTAATTATGTTATTTTATTTGCCACACTAGTCTAATATTTCTTTTATTCAAAAATTATAATAATTGAACACCTACACTATACCTAACACTATTCAATATATGAGAATATAGCAGTAAAACAGTATAAATTAAACTAATTGAAGCCAGAAATCATACAATGTAACAGTTAATGTGAGGTCCTTCTTAGAGTTATGTAGTTAGATCAAAGATATTTGACAATAATATTAAAACTTAGCTGCAAAAATTGTATTTCAAGGGCACTATTATAATTCCTGGGAGAGGTGACCTTTGACATAACCATAGTTCTGGATAGATAATGCACTTAAATAGGAGGATAAGGAACATCAAGAACATCCGTTCAGATACTAGGAACATCCATGGGCTATTATAGACATAACTTGTGGATGATGGGGAGATTTGCAGGGGATGGATTTCAAGGGCTGGAATGCAAGGATTCATGAAACAGGACTAACAGACTTATTGATTCAGTACTGAGAAGATGACATGTTTTCCCATTTAAATGATGTAAAATGTATTTCTTAATCCGACTCTGTCAAATACACACAAGATAAAAACACCAAGTCCTGATCAATTTTATTAGGAAAGATACCAAGGAGTTACTTTTAGATTCAGAGACTTTATAGAGAAAAAAAATGAAGAAAATTGCCAGCTCCCATGACCTTTGTCCCAACAACAAAAAGGATAACACTGAAACAAAAGGGGCCAACTGAGGACAACATGAGTAGTGGGATGCTGTGTCGATGAGGAGCCAATTCTTTACTGCAGCTGAGTAGTTCTACGTTTTGAAACTTTATTGTGACTGTGGAGTTACAGAAGCCTGCTATCTCATTAGAACCCAGAAGGTGATGAGAAATAGTCTCGTGATAACCCCCAGAGTAGATGGAGGGGAGTGAGTAGGAGATGCCTTATAGGAGTTCTTTTTTCAAGGCAGCTGCCAGTACTCAGATTAGCTCTAAATATATGCAAGTTTGTCATGGTATCATGTGAAAATGAAAGTCGCTCAGTCGTGTCTGATTCTTTGCAACCCAATGGACTATACAGACCATGGAATTCTCCAGGCCAGAATACTGTAGTGGGTAGCGGTTCCCTTCTCCAGGGGATCTTCCCAAGCCAGGGATAAAACCCAGGTCTCCCATATTGCAGGCAGATTCTTTACCGGATGAGCCACAAGGTAAGTTAGGTATCATGTGGCATGGCCAAAAATTTTAGAAAACATCAAAAATACTTAATGTGGTGCTTTTTCATTTTTGTCTACAGATTTTCTAACATGCTATATAAGAGAAATTGAATCAACTATCACTGTGTATACTGTCAATTTTAAACATCTTTCAGATAAGTGAAAGTGAAAGTGAAGTCGCTCAGTCGTGTCCTACTCTTTGCGACCCCATAGACTGTAGCCTACCGGTTCCTCCATCCATGGGATTTTTCCGGGCAAAGGTACTGGAGTGGGTTGCCATTTCCTTCTTAAGAGGATCTTCCTGACCCAGGGATCGAACCCAGGTCTACCTGTATTGCAGGCAAACGCTTTACCCTCTGAGCCACTAGGGAAGCTAGACAATCTAAAAGATATGGTATAAAATAGCATTTTTCCTAGGTCTCCACTTTATTAAATGTCATTTGTAATAGACTACCCTCACTCATTATTCTGAAAGATCTATTTTACCCAAATGTAACTGAAAATTAGAGCTTCTTTGGTGACTCAAGAATCTACCTGCAATTTAGGAAACATGGGTTTGATCCCTGGTTTGGGAAAAATCCCCTGAAGAAGAAAATGACAACCCATTCCAGTACTCTTGCCTGGCCACAGTCCATGGTCTTGCAAAGAGTCAGGCATGACTTAGCAACTGAGCACACACAACTGAATAGTAAAATCTACTTCAGGATCACCTTTTCAAAGCTAGTCCAACTAATTACAGATATCTCTGGCCCACCATATTATTTGTGTTTCCATTACTATGCCTCAAGCGTAATTCCCCAAAAATGGCTAGTGCAACCCCTAATAAGTAGTTTTTCTCTACGTAAATGATGTTTAGCTAGTCTGATTAGCCAACACTTTATGTTTTACCTCTTTTTAAAGAATAAATAGCTTTGCAAGGTTTAAAGTATAACCAAGACTGGTTATTCATCATAGATTTTAGTGCCTGTAGTCTAGTATTTTGGAGAAGGAAATGGCAACCCACTCCAGTGTTCTTGCTTGGAGAATCCCAGGGACAGGGTAGCCTGGTGGGCTTCCCTCTATGGGGTCGCACGGAGTCGGACACGACTGAAGCGACTTAGCAGCAGCAGCAGCAGCAGTCTAGTATTTACTGCTACACTTTTTAAAAGGGTTTAAACCTAAGTAAAATTGAATCATGCAATTATACACAATGCATATTGTAAGGACAGCTAATGGACTCTATCATTTGGGTGCTAACAGCTGTTTTCTCCTCATAAATTCTATTCTTAGACTCTATCCACACTACCAACCAAAATAAAACAGGAAGTTAGAGGAGAAAAAATAGAATAGAAACATTCGTTTAGTCTTTTAAAACCAGGACCATTGTCTCTGGTTTTAAACGACAAAATAATTCAGGTATATTTTAAAAATCTTGTTTCCTGCAGAGAGGAAGAGAGAGAGCAGGAGGAGGAGGAGAAAGAGGAGTAGGAGGGGAAGAAGAAGAGAGAGAGGAGGGCAAAAATAACGAGCGCATTAAGGAAGATAAGTCAGATTTAATGATGCAATCATTGTGTTGTATTCAATTCTAATATTTGTCAAAGAACTTAAATATTGTAAAAGAAGCTGAAGTCCCTGGAGTATCTTCTCAATCCCTTTTCTCACCTTTACTCCACTAAAGTGAATATTGCATCAGTTTTGTGATGCTACTGCTCTTGCTAGCATTAGTTAACCATGTAAGTATCAATAAATTTTTTGTGTATTGCTTATATTTATAGTTTTATAATCTTACAAATACCTTCATTAAAATAAGCATTGATAAAGCTCCCCTTTACTTTCCTTCTTTTTGAAAGTTTTTGTTGATCTTGCCTTTTTTTTTTTTTTTTCCAGTTTTGTATACATTTTAGTAAGAGTTTGATGAAATTCTAAGAAATACAACAAATGGCTAGTTTGATTGGCCAGAAATGGTATTTACAGTATGGATTGTGCCACCCACAAGCACAATATATATCTTCACTTATTTAGCATTCTTTTTTCTTTCCAAAAGTTTTATAAGCTTTTTTCCATAAATATGTTCATTTATAACATATTTCTTACTACAGAGATTGATTTTTAACTAAATTTCTTCTAATTTTTCCTTGATTTTCTCATAATTATACATATAGTAAATTTGACTATTGTAAAATTATCCCCAAACTCCTTTTAAAAAACAAATAAGTCCATATATCAGGAAAAAGGAAAAGATATACTCATTACATCTTTTTAAAATGAGGCAACAAGAATACCCATTAATCTCAAAATAAGAATGAGGTTGACCAAACCACCAAAGCAGCAGCAATAGAACAGCAGCTGGTGGTGGGAAAGGCAGAGTGAAAATAAAATACAAAATTAACCTTTAATCATATAAATAACTCTCCCTCTCCCAAAAACCCCAAACTTATTACCACTTATTGCAGTGTATTCCACCCTGACTAGTGAAATTGAGAAAATTCCTCAAAGAGGCAATGCAAAGTGTATGAGCAGATATAGAAGATTAAATATTGCTATTTCAGCATATCTTACTGACAATTTCAGACATATCAAGCAAATATTCTCTTAGAAAATGGCTCACACACAAACCAAATACTAATTACAAAATTGAAACTGAGCAGGACAGAACCACTGGACCCTCAGTTCATATAGTGTAGGAGGGTAACCCAGGTAGCAAATGCTTGTAAAAGCCATGAAGTTTGAAAATGTGCCCCAGCTATTTTCCCTGGAAAACTTTCATTATTTAAGCATAGGATACCAAAAATAAATAAAACAAAATCTAAGCCCATGCAAGTGTGTTCCAAGATTAAAGATAAAAATAAATCAGATGTTTCTATAAATAATGAGAAAACATCAGAAATAAACAGCAACAAAGAGATAAACAGACAAAACAATAATCTACTATATACAAGTGGGAAAAATAAATTTTTAAAACTCGTGCAAGCCATGGAAGATCAGCTAAAATTAGATATGTAGCTCAGAAATATATGTCTAGGAATCCAGAAGACCTCTCAGATATCAGGAAAGAGATATGGTGCGGGGGATTCATGGGAGGAAACAAAGCAGAAGATACAGTAGACGAAAAAAAGAGCAAGGGGGAAACAAAAGATGGAAAAGATTAAAATATAACAATATTAGAGAAATAAGAAAACTGAGCAAAGTGGAGAATAACAGGTAACAGATCCACAATCTATTCTCCTTTAGGATGGACTGGTTGGATCTCCTTGCAGTCCAAGGGACTCTCAAGAGTCTTCTCCAACACCACAGTTCAAAAGCATCAAATCTTTGGCACTGGGTCATAAGGCAGTTCTATTTCCAGTTTTTTAAGGAATCTCCACACTATTCTCCATAGTGGCTGTACTAGTTTGCATTCCCACCAACAATGTAAGAGGGTTCCCTTTTCTCCACACCCTCTCCAGCATTTATTGCTTGTAGACTTTTGGATCGCAGCCATTCTGACTGGTGTGAAATGGATGATTTGGGAGAATGGCATTGAAACATGTATACTATCATGTAAGAACGAAGCACCAGCCTATGTTCGATACAGGATACAGGACGCTTGGGGCTGGTGCACGGGGATGATCCAGAGAGAGGATATGGGGTGAGATGTGGGAGGGGGATTCAGGATTGCGAGCTCATATACACCCGTGGTGGATTCATGTCAATGTATTGCAAAACCAATACGTTATTGTAATGTAAAATAAAGTAAAAATTTAAAAAAAAATCTTTGGTGCTTAGCTTTCTTTATAGTCCAACTCTCACATCCGTACACGATTACTGGGAAAACCATTGCTTTGACTAGATGGTCCTTTGTTGGCAAAGTAATGTCTCTAAATTTTAATATGCTGTCTAGGTTGGTCATAACTTTTCTTCCAAGGAGTAAGCATCTTTTAATTTGATGGTTGCTGTCTGCAGAGACTTTGGAGCCCCACAGAATAAAGTCACTGTTTCCACTGTTTCCCTATCTATGTACCATGAAGTGATGGGGCAAGTCCATCCTAAAGGAGATCAGTCCTGAGCGTTCATTGGAATGACTGGTGCTGAAGCTGAAACTCCAATACTTTGGCCATGTGATGTAAAGAACTGTGATGAAAAGACCCTGATGCTGGGAAAGATTGAACACAGGAAGTGAAGGGGACAACAGAGGATGAGATTATTGGATGGGATCACCAACTCAATAGACATGAGTTTGAGTAAACTCCAGGAGTTGGTGATGGACAGGGAGGCCTGGCATGCTGTGTCCATGGGGTCATGAAGAGTCAGACAGGACTGAGAAACTGAACTGAACTGTACTGAACTGATGGGACCAGATGCCAAGATCTTTGTTTTCTGAATGTTGAGTCTTAAGCCAATTTTTTCACTCTCCTCTTTCACTTTCATCAAAAGGCTCTTTTGTTCTTCTTTGCTTTCTGCCGTAAGGGTAGTATCATCTGCATATGTGAGGTTATTGATATTTCTCCCAGCAATCTTGATTCCAGCTTGTGCTTCATCCAGCCCAAAGTTTCTCATGATGTTCTCTGCATATATGTTAAATAATTAGGGTGACAATATACAGCCTTGATGCCCTCCTTTTCCGATTTGGAAACGGCTTGTTGTTCCATGTCCAGTTCTAACCATTGCTTCCTGACCTGCATACCGATTTCTCAAGAGGCAATTCAGGTGGTCTGGTATGCCCATCTCTTTAAGAATTTTCCATAGTTTGTTGTGATCCACAGAGTCAAAGGCTTTGGCATAGTCAAATAAATGTTTTTCTGGGGTCAGAAAGATCCCCTGAAGGAAATTGCAAGCCATTCCAGTATTCTTACCTGGAGAATCCCCATGGACTGAGGAGCCCTGTGGCTACAGTCCACAGGGTTGCAGAGTCAGACACGACTGAGTGACTAAGCACCAGCTGAGGCAAATGTTTTTCTGTAACTCTCTTGCTTTTTTGATGGTCGTAGTTTACTATGTATCTTGTTAGTCACTCAGTGTTGTCTGACTCTTTGTGACCCCATAGACTATAGCCCACCAGGCTCCTCTGTCCATGGAGTTCTCCAGGCAATGATACTGAAGTGGGTAGCCATTCCCTTCTCCAGGAGATCTTCCTGACCCAAGGATTGAACCTGGATCTCCTCCATTGCAGGCACATTCTTTACCATCTGAGCCACTAGGGAAGTCCATTATATATATTAGACCATATTAAATATTAATATTAATCCTAAAGGATCAATAATACTTCCCTGGTGGCTCAGATGGTAAAGTGTCTGCTTACAATGTGGGAGACCTGAGTTCAATCCCTGGGTTGGGAAGATCCCCTGGAGAAGGAAATGGCCATCCACTCCAGTACTATTGTCTGGAAAATCCCATGGACAGAGGAGCCTGGTAGGCTACAGTCCATGGGGTCGCAAAGAGTCAAACACGACTAAGCAACTTCACTTTCACTTTCAAAGGATCACTAGGATTAATATTAATTCTACTGAAGATCACGCCTGAATACTCATTGGAAGGACTGATGCTGAAGCTCCAATACTTTTGCCACCAGATGCAAGGAGCCAGTTCACTGGAAAAGACCTTGATGCTAGGAAAGATTGAAGGCAAAAGAAGAGGGCAGCAGAGAAAGATGGTTAGAGAGCACCCCTGACTCAGTAATAAAGTGGAGCAAACTCAGGGCTTTCTGGTGGCTCAGTGGTAAACAATCCACCTGCCAATGCAGGAGATACAAGAGACCTGGGTTCCATCTCTGGGACAGGAAATTCCCCTGGAGAAAGAAATAGCAACCCACTCCAATATTCTTGTCTGGGAAATCCCATGGAGAGAGGAGCCTGGCAGGCTACAGTCACAAAAGGGTTGGACATGACTTAGTAACTAAACAGCAAAAGGGAGATAGGAGAGGATAGGGCAGCCTGGTGTGCTGCAGTCCATGGGATCACAAAGAGTTGGACACATCTTAGCAACTGAACAACAAGAAGACCCTTTAAAAGCCATTAGTCAACAATGATTGAAATCAATACCCTGGAGGAGGCATGGCAACCCACTCTAGTATTCCTGCCTGGAGAATCCCCATGCAGTCCACAGGGTCACTAAGAGTTGGACACAATTGAGCCACTAAGCACACACCTATTTCAGATTTCTGTTTTTGTTTCTTTTCATTTGTTTCTTCTCTAGAGTCAAATATTTTCCCTCTCAATTTTCTTCACACTGTTTATTTATCTGCTTCAAAGCAAACCATGCTTATTAAAAGTGAAGCACAATAGTGAATGTACTAAATGCCACTGAATTGTACGCATTAAAATGGCTAATTTTATGCTGTGTGAATTTCACCACCACAACAACAAAACTGGGACTTTTGTTACTGCCGGTGTCGATAGAGCAGAGCCAATTAATTTCTAATTGTGCACTGCATTTACTCCTTAGTACTTGCTTAAGTTCAAATGTGGAAATACAACATTCCAGAGATTTCACCTAGCACATTCTTAATCTATGCATCCAGTTTCCTATCAATATGTGCATTTTACTGAGTTGGAAGAGACTGCCTTGCTCTTTCCGCCAGCTTAACTCCTATTCACTTTTTAACCCTCTACAATCAGGCTTTCACCTATGAAATTCCAGGAACAGATCCTTCTAATGACAGTTTCCTACTGTTTAACAAATCCAATGGGTATTTTTTAACCATAGGTTTCTGCAATGTTGAAGTGGAGATAACAATATTCTTTGAATATCTCTTGCAATTTTTTTTAAACCTTGTGTGATTCTCCACCTTTCTCATTCTTTAGTATAATTTGCTCATTCTAATTTTTTACTTGTCCTTTAAAAGGTGGAAATTTCACATTATTTAGTTAATACATCTCCTTTCTTATACATTCTTTATGCAAGTTAGGTTCACATATCACTTCTAAGAACATCTATTATTCTATTAAATCTCAAAAAAAAAGTACATTATGTGCAGTCTTTACTGCTATCAATAAATTGCTAAATACCTCTAGATAAAATTACTCTTTTGCAGCATACCAATTACATCTTTTCCAGTCTCAACTGTGCTCTGTTATTCTTTTCTATGTCTTCAATCAACTGCCTATCTTAATCTCCAGGGCAAACATTCTGAACCTCAAACATTCTTCAAGAAAATTCAATTAATGTAAATTCCATGAGAAAATTAGTAGTTCCATAAATATATTTACTTAATGAATTAGTGAATGACAACCTGTATTTTACTTGCATAATTGGAATCTATATTTTTATTTAGTACATCAAAAATATTGTCTTCCATACATCTCTTACATAGTAATGACACTCTATACATATTTATTAAATAATTCATTTATGCAGTAGGTACATTTTGTGTTCTAAAATGATCTGTTCATTCTTCCTTGAGTCTGTCAGTAAGCTTTAACTGGAATGCAGCCTAATTATTGCTGAAAATTACTTCTTAAATGCATGAAAGCTCTCTTTAGACCAATGTCAATATTTTTACTCTAACATTACTTTTTCGAAGAAAAATTGCTGCTATTAAACTTATAGTTAAGGAAGAAAGAAATTCTGTAATTATTTCTGAGCACTGAATTAAGCAGTGAATAAAAATACTATTCATTTGAAAGAAAATAATTTTTACTTGCATGTTTTCTTTTGGCTATCTAAAGATATCTTTTAAAAGTTATCCAATGATTATAATGATTATAATATCTTAATAAATATCCCAATATTTCATTATAGAAAAGTATAATAAGATCTTTCTTAATTCTTCTAAAGTTAAAACAAAATATGTTATATAATATCATAACTCAGATTTTTTCCAACTTTTGATCAACACCATGGAATAATCAAGATCAATACCATGTAATAATATAGCATGTAATAACCAGTCATTATGTCAAATATAAATATAAAGTGAAAGTCACTCAGTCATGTCCAGCTCTTTGCAATGCAATGGACTGTAGTCCATGAAATTTTCCTGGGCAGAATACTGGAGTAGGTCACCTTTCCCTTCTTCAGGGGATCTTCCCAACCCAGGAATCGAACCCAGGTCTCCCACATTGCAGTCAGATTCTTTACCAGCTGAGCCACCAGGGGAGCAATAATCAAGATAGTGAAGTTACAGTTCTATTCTGCCCATCTTTTCCAACTAATTTTAAATTAACATCAGCTTTTTGCCTTATTATTTTTTTGTTGTAAAAGTTTACCTTTATCATTAACTTATATTAAATCATTTTTCTACTTCTTAGCCTTTATTGGAAAACAGTACCTTTTTATTATATTAACAGTATTGTCATTTTATTTCTTCTAGTTTTATGTTTTTCTAAGTTGATGACACCACCCTTATAGCAGAAAGTGAAGAACTAAAAAGCCTTTTGATGAAAGTGAAAGAGGAGAGTGAAAGAATTGGCTTAAAGCTCAACATTCAGAAAACGAAGATCATGGCATCTGGTCCCATTACTTCATGGGAAATAGATGGGAAAACAGTGGGAACAGTGTCAGACTTTATTTTGGGGGGCTCCAAAATCACTGCAGATGGTGATTGCAGCCATGAAATTAAAAGACGCTTACTCCTTGGAAGGAAAGTTATGACCAACTTAGACAGCATATTAAAAAGCAGAGACATTACTTTGCCAACAAAGGTCCGTCTAGTCCTAGTCAAGGCTATGGTTTTTCCAGTGGTCATGTATGGATGTGAGAGCTGGACTGTGAAGAAAGCTGAGAGCCGAGGAGTTGTTGCTTTTGAACTGTGGTGTTGGAGAAGACTCTTGAGAGTCCCTTGGACTGCAAGGAGATCCAACCAGTCCATTCTGAAGGAGATCAGCCCTGGGATTTCTTTATTTTGGCCACCTCATGCGAAGAGTTGACTCATTGAAAACGACTCTGATGCTGGGAGGGATTGGGGGCAGGAGAAAAAGGAGACGACAGAGGATGAGATGGCTGGATGGCATCACCGACTCGATGGACATGAGTTTGAGTGAACTCCGGGAGTTGGTGATGGACAGGGAGGCCTGGCGTGCTGCAATTCATGGGGTCACAAAGAGTCAGACACGAATGAGTGACTTAACTGAACTGAACTGAAGCTGATTCAAATATTCTGACTTTCTAGCCATTCTGTTTTCTCCACTACTTTTCTGAATAAATTATTTGTAGCTGCAAGTCTCTTCTCTTTTTTTCTTCTTTCTTGGTCACTGAAATTACAAGAAAAATAGACAGGCTTTTAAATGTTCTTCCTTTAACCAATCTATACTTACTAGGGGGTGTCTGAAGTCTGAAGATTTGGTTCAGGGCTTCTGCAAATCACTGAGTAAAGCAGAGCCCAGGTAACATGGCAATACCAGGAGAGAGGCTTCCCCTCAAGAAGCATCACTCTAATTTTTCTTCCCAGGAGACTGGTTTATTTTCATACCTTCAATTGCCTTGACCAAGTCTTCTGAGAAACTCTTTCTGTTATAGCCAAGTAGTGAATTTGGGATGACAGTCAGAAGAATACAAATGCACATATTATTTCATAATTCAGAACAAGAAGAGGAATATACAATAAAAAGAAAACTGTGTTACAAATCAATCTTAATGTCTCTATTTTAGGGAGCTTTTATTTCATCTTATTTCACAGACATTAAAATGATTATCTCACCCTGAATTTCCTACTTCACTTATTATTCCATAAAATGGTTCATTTTCTTGATCATTTTTGCATGTAATTAAGCAAGATACTTCTATATTTTACAAATATACCTTACAGATCTATGTCTAACTCACAGCCCTCATATTTAACAGCATTAACTTTGGTAAAATTCCACCTTGGCAAACTTATTCCAAGTTATTTTATTAACAAGAGGATTTGTTTAGACATGTGATTGGTCTTGAAAACACTAATATAAATGTTCATTATTGTAAATTAAAAGAATGAAAAAAAATAAACCTGGATACAAATTCTAGCCTCATCATTTAGTATTTGCATAAATTTGCAAAATTATTTGACTTCCTTAAACCTAAAAGATTTCACAAACTTCATCGAATGCCAGCTGTTGTGCAGCCTTGAAAATAAAGTGTGGTAGCCCAAGAAAAAAACTTAAGGTAATATAGGTAATATAGATTTTATGTTATTGTATCTTTTCAGGGGGAGGGAGATTAAATTATATAATCTAAGCATTTAGAAGAGTGTCTTGAACACAGCACTTTTCCAGTGATTAAGGGGCATTAGTGTTAATAGTTTTTAACCTCTCATCTACCTTTTGTTGCACAACTACCTTTCAGAATTTTAGAGCATAGTATCCTATGTTTCCAAAACTCCAATTAAATCCACTATCTACTGCCATTCATTTTAATTACTCTGTGTCAGAAGTAGCATTAAAATTGGTCATGTAATTTATTATAATGTCAATGTTAAAAAGACAGAAAACTTCTCATTATGCAACAGTTTGGTGATTTGTAAAAAATATTTTACTATCATACAAGGAATAATTAACCAGATTTCAATATCTGTAGATCTATGAATCTATGATTACTTATTTTAAATTCCTCTGACAATATACTTTTCTAACAACATTTTATAACTTCAAAATCCTTTGAAACAGAGTATATAAAGACACAACAGAGATCTGTTAAGCACTACTTCATTACTCTAAAATAGTTCATCAAAATTAACACATAATTTCAACAATTAACTTACCCTTGCTCTACTTCAGTCTCTTCTTGAGTATTTTATGTTGGAGATGAAATGATATGCTCCATAGAGAAAACTTTTTACTGAAGACAAATTGAATGTGAGATCAAGAGAAGACAAAAAAAAGTCACAGTGTAACCATTAGTGTGGAATTGCCCCATGTCCTTCCTGTTCCTTAGTTGTCTTTCAAAAGTGTGAGATTGAGAGGAGGTTTGGGGATTGCCTCTGATTCGTAGTACTTGTTCTGAATTGTCTGGAATTCTATTTGTTTTCTAGCCCAGTGCTGACATGGGGTTGATGGCTGTAAGTTTCTTGTCATTATACCCATAGGATTCTTTTCCTTATCTGCTCTTGGCAGATTGTGACCATTTAAGGAAAGACTTCTTTACTGGTTTATCAACCTTATTTTCATAGCTTCTTGTTTCCCAGTGTCAGAAAGTATTATGAACGTTAAAAAAAAAAAAAAAAAGATGTTCACTCATCCATACCAGGCAATTGTAAGTAGAATTGTATTTTAAGTGATACAGCAAACAAAATTGACCTTGGTAAGCTTCACGGCTTGTCAGAAATATGACTATCGCTTCAGCTCAAGTTATATTTACAGAATGCAAGAGCTAAGCTAAAGGAAAGTGGACTGTTTTACGAAGAGAACACAACTATTTTTAAATATCACGCCATTGTGCACTGGTCAGCAAATGACAGTCTGGTATTTTATTTGTACAAAATAACTAAAGTCCAGTATTCTGTCCTGTTCTACAGAGATGATTTCCATAGTGTGGGCCCCTGACCAGCACTAGCAGCATTGCCAGGAAACTTACTGAAAATTCAAATTCTCAGGCCCCACCTCCCAGACCTACAGGGTCAGAAACTGGGGTGGAGCCCAGAATTCAGTTACTTTTAAAGAGCCCTCTTGATGATTCAGAAGCTCTAGAACCACTAGAGTGTAAGCAAGCTGTAGGCTGTAATTACAAGTGAGATGAGCTCATGTTTTTAACTGCCATTTATTTCTACAACTTTCTTGTTTATGAAATTCCTCATGTGAAAATTGTCACTAAAATCAGTTTTTCAGAGAAAATTAGAATATGAAAGCTTACAAATTTAAAGCCCAACAATTCACTCTAATAAAAACCCACCAAGGTGGGGGTGTGTGTGGAAGGGTTACTGAGGTCGAAAAAAATGCATATATTAATATTAAACAGAAAAAAAATAGTCTCTAGATGGAAAACTTCAAAATCAGAAAGGAAAGAACCCAGTTGCAATCCTTGCAACAATTCCTTTGAGTCACGGATAGTCACAACAATTCCAATAATATGTTACCAAACAAGGCAAGCATTCCAGACAAACATGTTAGGGATTTACCCTATGAAAACAGTGAACACATTTTCTGCCACTAAAAAAAAAAAAAAAGCATGTACAGAAATTTCTTGAGAAAATATTGCCAGATTGGGTAATAGCTTTAGGAATAACCTGGAAAGTAGAGGGCTCTATGGAACGTAATAGTCAAGAGAGAGTCAAGGAGTTGTAAAAAATGCGTTTTGTCTTCAGTGATTCACATAACCATGGTTTTATTTTAAAAGGTTTCATGCTGAAAGTAGAAAAGCTCTGAAAAGAGAAACAGTGAGAGTCCCCATTTTTAAATGAGCTGAGTAGGAGTGAAAGTATTGCCAAGTGGGCTGGCTGCATCTCAGGATCGTTGTAAAAATAAGTTATGGTGAACTCAGGCCTGAGTCAAAGGCTATAGCCACAGAGGGCAGGATAATGGCTGAGTGCTGAGGGTCACATTCCATTCCCAGTGCTATGAAAATAGAAAGCAAATATGAAGAATGAAGCTTTGGTGTGCACAGAGAAAGGCAGGCATTTCAGTCACAGAATAGGATTGCTCTTAACAGAGAAAGGATGTATAAAACAGTGTATATTTTTCTTCAAGTTTATAAAACATGCATACTACTAATAACATGATGATCATATCCGTGCTCTGTGCAATTGTTTTTTTATGGAAATGAATACAAAAAGTTAGAGTAAATCACTTACAATATTAAAAATGTTTTTTCCTTGTAATATGTATTTTACAAGGCAGAAGT
>SJYT01077323.1:85231-121135 GCA_006410635.1 Cephalophus harveyi
CATCCCTGGGATTCTCCAGGAAAGAACACTGGAGTGGGTTGCCATTTCCTTCTCCAATGCATGAAAGTGAAAAGTGAAAGTGAAGTTGCTCAGTCACGTTTGACTCTTTGAGACCCCCTGGACTGCAGCCCACCAGGCTCCTTCATCCGTGGGCTTTTCCAGGCAGGAGTACTAGAGTGGGGTGCCATTGTCTTCTCCGGCACATATAACTACTAGGTAATTAATCAATGAAATATACATTAGAGCTTTCTTTAGGTTGAAAACTGGAGTCTACAAAGTCAAGACATCTCACTGAAGTTTAAACTTATCAAGAGTATAGGGGTAATATCATATTTATTGTATGTGTCTCAGAAAAAAGCACAATACCTAGAGCATAGTAAATGCTTAATAAAAGACAGCTGAGTTAGTGAATATAATTTTTCACATATTGATTGTATTCATTGATACTGACTAAATTTCTTTTTTAATCTTTTTTTTTGGTTCAAATTTTTTTTCCACTTTTATTATTATTTTTGACTTTTACAATATTGTATTGGTTTTGCCACAAATCAACATGAATCCACCACAGGTGTACACGTGTTCCCAATCCTGAACCTCCCTCCCACCTCCCCCCACCACACATAAATTTCTAATTAATGAATATTGGGCTTCCCTTGTGGCTCAGCTGGTAAAGAATTCTCCTGCAATGCAGGAGACCTGGGATAAATCCCCAGGTTGGGAAGATCCCCTGGAAAAGGAAAAAGCTACCCACTCCAGTATTCTGGCCTAGAGAATTCCCTGGACTGTATAGTACATGGGGTTGCAAAGAGTCGGACACAACTAAGCGACTTTCACTTTCATTTTCAATGAATATCAACATTCAGTTCAGTTCAGTTCAGTTGCTCAGTCGTGTCTGACTCTTTGCGACCCCATGAATCACCGCACACCAGGCCTCCCTGTCCATCACCAACTCCCGGAGTTCACTCAAACTCACGTCCATCAAGTCAGTGATGCCATCCAGCCATCTCATCCTCTGTCGTCCTCTTCTCCTCCTGCCCCCAATCCCTCCCAGCATCAGAGTCGTTTCCAATGAGTCAACTCTTTGCATGAGGTGGCCAAAGTACTGGAGTTTCAGCTTTAGCATCATTCCTTCCAAAGAAAAAAAAAAAAAAAAAACTTATGGAGATTTTTATCCTGGAACAGCAGCAAATGCATAACTGAGTAATGGATTGAGTAATTTGCTTAAGTGTCTGATAATTAGTTGAAGTCTTACAACATTATAAGATTTGACCCTATAGGAAATCTTGAAGCTAATATTTATTTATGATAATTACTGAAGTGCATACAGAGGCTTCTCTAATCATCTGGGTGTCCTTTAAAAGGGAATCAAAGATATTACATTTTTAACTACAATTTCAAAATATTGAAGGGAATGTATATAAGTAATTACATTGTAAAATCTCTGCAGCCAATGATTATTAAAATGGGTTCAACTGATACATGGAATAATATCATTTATAAATTGAACTGAAAGATTAAGGAAGTAGTGTTTTGAATTAAGTTTAAAAGAGAGAATATTAATATAATATACCAAGATTCCCCATGAATAACTGTTTTTGCTCAAAAGTCCACCCTTTAGGGCATCCAAAAAATTCAGTTTGAAAATATACTGCTGCTGCTGCTAAGTCACTTCAGTCATGTCTGACTCTGTGCAACCCCATAGACGGCAGCTCAACAGGCTCTGCCATCCTTGGGATTCTCCAAGCAAGAACACTGGAGTGGGTTGCCATTGCCTTCTCCAATGCATGAAAGTGAAAAGTGAAAGTGAAGTCACTCAGTCGTGTCCGACTCTTCCCGACCCCATGGACTGCAGCCCACCAGGCTCCTCCATCCGTGGGATTTTTCAGGCACGAGTACCAGAGTGGGCTGCCAATGCTCTCTCCACTATGCTTAAAGTCAAAACCATTCTTGGACTTTTCAGTTATGATATAAGTTACTCTGTTATCTAAGATTTGGAATAGAATATGTTTTGACTAATACAGCAGATTTGAGGAGACTTTGAAATGTGGGTGGGAAAAGAAAGACTTTAGGAGACATGTTGGTTATTTGAGAATATTTGGGGAAATGGGGTTTGTAAAAAGTCATGCTGTATATTTGAAAAACAATTCCACATTGAGACTGAGCAATATTAGAAAACTCTTCTTTGAAGACTGTAGAGGAAATTTGAAAAATGCCACATATTTAAATTATTCAGTCATGATCCCACCTTCCCACATGGCTCAATGGTAAAGAATCTGCTTGCTAATGCAGGAGAAGCAAGAGATATGGCTTCAATTCCTGGGTCAGGAATTGGCAACCCACTAGAAAAGGAAATGGCAACTCACTCCAGTATGCTTGCCTGGAATATCCCATGGACAGAGGAGCCTAGTGGGCTACAGTCCATGGTGTGACAAAAGTATCAGACATGACTGAGCACTCATGCATACAGTGTCATGATCCCACCACCCAGAAATTCAGTTCAGTTCAGTAGCTCAGTCATATTTGACTCTTTGCAGCCCCATGGACTGCGGCACACCAGGTCTCCCTGTCCATCACCAACTCCCAGAGCTTGCTTAAACTCATGTCCATCGAGTCGATGATGCCATCCAACCATCTCATCCTCTGTCGTCTCCTTTTCCTCCTGCCTTCAATCTTTCCAAGCATCCAGGTATTTTTCAATGAGTCAGTTTTTCGCATCAGGTGACCAAAGTATTGGAGTTTCAACTTCAACATCAGTCCTTCCAGTGAATATTCAGGACTGATTTCCTTTAGGATTGATTTGTTTGATCTCCTTGCAATCCAAGGGACTCTCAAGAGTCTTCTCCAACACCACAGTTCAATTCACCATCAATTCTTCGGTGCTCAGCTTTCTTTATAGTCCAATTTTCATATCGAAAATTTCTACTGGAAAAACCATAGCTTTGACTAGATGGACCTTTGTTGGCAAAGTAATGTCTCTGCTTTCTAATATGTTGTCTAGGTTGGTCATAACTTTTCTTCCAAAGAGCAAGCATCTTTTAATTTCATGGCTGCAGTCACCATCTGCAGTGATTTTGAGCCCCCCAAAATAAAGTCTTTCACTGTTTCCACTGTTTCCCCATCAATTTGCCATGATGTGATAGGACTGGATGCCATGATCTTAGTTTTTTGGATGTTGAGTTTTAAGACAGCTTTTTCACTCTCCTCTTTCACTTTCATCAAGAGGCTCTTTAGTTCTCCTTTGCTTTTCTCCATAAGGGTGGTGTCATCTGCGTATCTGAGGTTATTGATATTTCTCCTGGCAATCTTGATTCCAGCTTGTGCATCATCCAACATGGCATTTCCCATGATGTACTCTGCATATAAGTTAAATAAACAGGGTGACAATATACAGCCTTGACATACTCCTTTTCCTATTTGGAACCAGTCTATTGTTCCATTTCCAGTTCTAACTGATGCTTCCTGACCTGCATACAGATTTCTCAGGAGGCAGGTAAGGTGGTCAGGTGTTTCCATCTGTTGAAAAATTTTCCACAGTTTGTTGTGATCCACACAGTCAAAGGCTTTGGCATAGTCAATAAAGCAGAAATAGATGTTTTTCTGGAACTCTCTTGCTTTTTCCATGATCCAGCAGATGTTGGCAATTTGATCTCTTGTTCCTCTGCCTTTTCTAAAGCCAGCTTAAGCATATGGAAGTTCATGGTTCATGTACTGTTGAAGCCTGTCATGGAGAATTTTGAGCATTACTTTGCTAGTGTGTGAAATGAGTGCAATTGTGCGGTAGTTTGAGCATTCTTTGGCATTGGTTTTCTTTGGGATTGGAATGAAAACTGACCTTTTCCAGTCCTGTGGCCACTGCTGAGTTTTCCAAATTTGCTGGCATATTGAGTACAGCACTTTCACAGCATCATCTTTCAGGATTTGAAACAGCTCAACTGGAATTCCACTTGTGTTTCTTCCAATCCAGCGTTTCTCATGATGTACTCTGCATATAAGTTAAATAAGCAGGGTGACAATATACAGCCTTGACGTACTCCTTTTCCTATTTGGAACCAGTCTGTTCCATGTCCAATTCTAACTATTGCTTCCTGACCTGCATATAGGTTTCTCAAGAGGCAGGTCAGGTGGTCTGGTATTCCCATCTGTTTGAGAATTTTCCACAGTTTATTGTGATCCACACAGTCAAAGGCTTTGGCATAGACAATAAAGCAGAATAGATGTTTTTCTGGAACTCTCTTGCTTTTTCCATGATCCAGTGGATGTTGGCAATTCAACATTAATTAATTGCATTAATGAATATAAACATATCTAATATATCTAAAATACATCTCATTTTAAAAGAAAGCAAACTACGAAAACAGATAACCAACTGTGATTTTTAGTTTTATGCATCAACTTGGCAAGATTGGTGGTGGTGCTTTAGTCGCTAATTCATGTCCAACTGTTGCAACACCATGGACTGTAGCCTGCCAGGTTCTTCTGTCCATGGGATTCTCCAGACAAGAATACTGGAGTGGGTTGTCATTTCCTTTCCAGGGCATCTTCCCAAGCCAGGGATCCAACCCAGGGATCAAACCCAGGTCTCCTGCATTGCAGGAAGATTCTTTACCTACTGAACTATCAGTAGTTGCTAATTATTTAATCAAATACTAATCTAGGCATTGCTGTGAAGGTATTTTGTAGATGTAGCTCACACCTACAATCAGTTGACTTTAAGTTAAGGAAATTACCCTGGATAATATGAGTGGGTCTCATCCCATCAGTTGAAGACTAAAAGCAAAAATTGAGGTTTCTTGAATAAGGAATTCTGCCTCAAGATTATAACCTGGAAACCCTGTCTGAGTTTCCAGCCTGTCAGCCTACCCTACAGATTTCAGATTTGCCAGCCTCCACAACCACATGACACTAGTACTTAACATAATGAATACACACAAAGAGAAAGGGAGAGAGAGGGAAAGAGAATATCTATATAACCATATCTATATATTATTGATTCTGCTTCCTAGAGAACTCTGATTGATACACTGGAATTATCAATTCAACTTGGAAACTATCTGGAACTTCCTGCTACCTGTTTTGTTGGAAAATTACTGTCATTCTTAATATTAGAGTATTTAAACTCTTATATTAGTATTTAAACCAATATATGATCAATTTAATATTAATATTCAAATAATTTAATATTTTGCTGATTAGTTGGCCAAAATTTGTACTTTATTTATTTGGTTTCTCTTTCCTAAACAAATCATTCACTCTCCACTGGAACCTGTTAGGTAATGATTTTGAAGAAGATGTTAGGATCGTCTATAAGCAAATGCAGTTTAAATAGTCCTACTTTGTAACCGACTTTATATTCAATTACTTGAATGTAACCACCTATTTCTCTATTGTTTGTCACATTATAAAACAATCTTTAATGGTATGTTGCACCCAAAGATTGAAATATCTTAAATTAACTAATATATATATTTTTTAAATATAACAAATTTGTAAAAACCAGATGCCTGAACTGTTTGGTGTATCCTTGCTGAGTGTTTTGGTAAAAGTTTAACTGAAACCATCTGTTGATGATTCATTCACTGTTGAATCATCTAAAACAATTTTATTTTTTAACCAATTTGTTCCGGTGTCCAAAATGCTTTCTAAACCATCTGAATTACCATTTTCCTCTATAAAAGGAAAGTCAACCAAAGAAGTAAAGAAATAAATGAATTAGTAAAGCTTTTTCTATCATTGATATGATCATGAGAATTTCTTCATTTGTCTGTTTTTTCCCTCTGGAGTTTTATTTTTTATTTTTCCAGCCTTATTGAGGTCTAATTGACATAACCTTGTGTAAGTTTAGTGTGCAGCTAAGTGGCTTCAGTTGTGTCTGACTCTTTGTGACCCTATGAGTATAGTCTGCCAGGCTCCTCTGTCCACAATATCCTCCAGGCAAGAATATTGGAGTGGGCTGTCATGCCCTGCTCCAGGGGATCTTCCCAACCCATGGATGGAACTTGTGTCTCTTATGTCTCCTGCATTGGCAAGTGAGTTCTTTACTACTAGCACCACCTGGGAAGCCCAATTTAAGGTGTAAAAAATACTGATTTTGTACATTTGATACATTTATAAATTGCAAAATGATTACCACCATCTAACTCAATGGACATGAATCTGAGCAAACTCCAGGAGACAGAGGAGGACAGGGAAGCCTGGTGTGCTGCAGTCTAGGACGTCACAGAGTTGGACACAACTTAACGACTGAGCAACAAAAATTAGCTACCTCTTCCATCCTATCAGATAGTTAACATTTCTTTTTTTGTGAGAGAATATTAAGATCTATTCTTTTAGCAACATTCAAATATTGTTGATCTGTACAATAGATCTGTAAATATTGTAAATCTGTAAATATTTGGAATCTGTACACTAGATCCCCAAACTTCATCTTGCAACTAGAAATGTACATCCTTTGACCAGTATCTCTCCAGTTCCCCTACCCTTAACCCCTGGATACCACCACTTTTCTCTCTGTTTCTGTGAGTTTGTCGCTTACAGATTCCACATGTAACTAATAACATATAGTACTTGTCTTTCTCTGCCTTATTTCACTTAGCCCTCAAGTTCCCAAGTTATCACAATGTCAGGATTTCCTTCTTTATAATGGCTGAATAATATTATATATATATATATACATATATATTTATTTTTATTCATTTATCAGTTAACAGACACATAAGTTGTTTTCACGTCTTGGTTATTGTGAGTAATGCTGCAATGAATATGAGAATGCAGAAAGCTCTGCAAGATCCTGATTTTAATTCTTCTGGATATATACCAGAAAGGGGCTTGGTGGATCATATGGTAGTTGTATTGTTAATTTGTTAGGAACCTTCATACTGTTTTTATACTGGTTATACCAATTTACATTCCCATTAACAATGCACTTGTAGTGGTTTAGTTGCTAAGTCATGTCCAACTCTTGCAACCCCATGGAATGTAGCCCAGCACACTCCTCTGTCCATGGGATTTCCAGGCAAGAATACTGGAGTGGGTTGCCATTTCCTTCTCCATACAGAACACTATGGTTTCCTTTTTTCCACATTCATGTCAACACTTGTTATCTCTTGTCTGTTTGATGATAGCCATTCTAATTGGTGTAAGGGGTGAGTTGCGGCAGGGGAGTGGATATTTCACTGTAGTTATGAGTTGCATCTCCTTGATTATTAGTAATGATGAGTGATGATTAGTGATGTTGAGCACCTTTTCATATACCTTTGGCCATTTGTATGCCTTCTTTGAAAAACTGTCTATTCAGTTCCTCTACCCCTTTCTTAATTGTGTTTGAATTTTTGCTATCGAGTTGTATGTGTTCTATATATTTTCATGATGTGATCGTTGGTGCTGGCAACTCTTTGTGCCCATGGAAAAACCAGAGCTGGATGCAGCACCACTGGAAAGATATTGATACTTCACAGGACAAGAAGGGAGAACTAAAGCTTCAGGCATAGAAGACAGGAAATAGAAGCTTCAGGAAGCAGCAATTAGAGTTTCCTTCTCCATACAGAACACTATGGTTTCCTTTTTTCCACATTCATGTCAACACTTGTTATCGCTTGTCTGTTTGATGATAGCCATTCTAATTGGTGTAAGGGGTGAGTTGCGGCAGGGGAGTGGATATTTCACTGTAGTTATGAGTTGCATCTCCTTGATTATTAGTAATGATGAGTGATGATTAGTGATGTTGAGCACCTTTTCATATACCTTTGGCCATTTGTATGCCTTCTTTGAAAAACTGTCTATTCAGTTCCTCTACCCCTTTCTTAATTGTGTTTGAATTTTTGCTATCGAGTTGTATGTGTTCTATATATTTTCATGATGTGATCATTGGTGCTGGCAACTCTTTGTGCCCATGGAAAAACCAGAGCTGGATGCAGCACCACTGGAAAGATATTGATACTTCACAGGACAAGAAGGGAGAACTAAAGCTTCAGGCATAGAAGACAGGAAATAGAAGCTTCAGGAAGCAGCAATTAGGAGGTAGTAACAAAAGCAACAGATTTCAAAACTAAGGCCCGAAGCAGGGTTTTAGTAAAACAATTGGTCAATAATTTGAAGTAGAGGACATTTATTTTTCTATAATAAAACTAATACAAAATCAGAATCTGCCTGCCAGTGCAAGACATGGGTTCAACAGCTGGGTCAGGAAGATCCCCTGGAGGAAGAAATGGCAACCCACTTCAGTATTCTTGCCTGGAAAATCCATTGGACACAGGAGTCTGGCAGGCTACTGTCCATGAGGTTGCAAAAGAGTCAGACATGACTTGGCAACCAACTAACAACAAATAGAAGCATAAACAACACCATCGACCAGCTGCTTCTAATTAATATCTTTAGAACACTACACTCAACAGCAGGATATACAGTTCAGACTTTTTAAGTGCAAGTGAAACATTCACTATAGTAGACCATTTGGGGAGTTATAAAAACCATCTCAGCAAATACAAAAGAAATAATACCAAGTTATGTCCTTTAACTATAGAGGAATTAAACTAGACTAAGAGCAAAAAGATAACAGAAAAATCTTCAAATACCTGAAAATTAAACAGTAAATTTTTAAATAATTTATGAGTCAAAAGGAAATCTCAAAAAAAAATAACTGAATGGAAACAACAATATAATACATCAAAATTTGTGGCCATGGCAGTCCTTAGAGAGGAAGCACTAAAGCAATGCTAAAGCAATGGAACAGCTAGCACAACGCTAAGAATGAAGTTTATAAAAAGCTCATATTAGAGCAGAAGTCATCTCAAGTTAATAATCTAAATTTCCACCTTGAAAAGTAAAAGTAAACATCTAAATAAACCTAAGCCAAGCAGAAAGAAACAACTAACAAAGAGCAGAAAGCAATGAATTGAAAACAGACCATTAGCATATACCTACATTTAGAAATGTGTTAAACAGTGAAAGACTAAGGAGTCATGAGAGTTCAGTTCAGTTCAGTTGTGTCCGACTCTGCGACGCCATGAATCGCAGCACGCCAGGCCTCTCAGTCCATCACCAACTCCCGGAGTTCACTCAGACTCATGTCCATCGAGTCCGTGATGCCATCCAGCCATCTCATCCTCGGTCATCCCCTTCTCCTCCTGCCCGCAATCCCTCCCAGCATCACAGTTGTTTCCAATGAGTCAACTCTTCGCATGAGGTGGCCAAAGTACTGGAGTTTTAGCTTTAGCATCATCATTCCTTCCAAAGAAATCCCAGGGCTGATCTCCTTCAGAATGGACTGGTTGGATCTCCTTGCAGTCCAAGGGGCTCTCAAGAGTCTTCTCCAACACCACAGTTCAAAAGCATCAATTCTTCGGTGCTCAGCCTTCTTCACAGTCCAACTCTCACATCCATACATGACCACAGGAAAAACCATAGCCTTGACTAGCCGGACCTTAGTCGGCAAAGTAATGTCTCTGCTTTTAAATATACTATCTAGGTTGGTCATACTCTCAGTCATGAGAGTAGGAAAGAAAAAATAAAAACGGGAGATGATTTTCTTTGGATTTTTGGGAAAACTTTCAGGAGGAATATGCTGGTCAGTAATATTAATACTGCAAAGTGTGTTCATGCTTAGTCACTCAATCGTGTCCAGCCCTGCAACCCCATATGGACTGTAGCCTGCCAGGTTCCTCTGTCCATGGGATTATCCAGGCAAGGATACTGGGATGGTTTGCCGTTTCATTCTCCAGGAGATCTTCCCAACCCAGAAATTGAACCTATGTCTTCTGCATTGGCAAGTGGTTTCTTCTTTATCACTGTGCCTCCTGGGAAGCCCAATACAGACATGGATAGCAACCTTAAAGAAGTTCACATTAGATCGTTGCTATTTGTAAATTAAGAGACAACGATAACTCACTCTTTTCATAGGAGAGTCAGAATGGCCTTGTGAGAGTGATAAAAATGCTGCAATATCTGCACTTAGGATATGTATAAGGATTTATTTATGTATGAATAAAAAGAACACTGTTTGGCAGAGAAGACCTAACTGAGGTTAGAGGCAATGGATTTTAATGAAACAAAGAAACGTGACTAAATAAATTCTCCAAAATCTAGTGCAAAATATCTCCACCATTTTCTTGACAAAAAAGGGAAAGGATTACAATCTGACATGGAGAGGAACTTTGAATATCAATTAATGGGTACCTGAAATTTATAACATTTCTATGACAATATTTGAGTTATAAAAGTAGTAGCAGACATTTACTATTTCTGAAAATCTAACATAAAGCAAAAAATTATTTTAGTATTTTCACTTATTATAATCTGCCATCTTAGCTCAGTTATTTTTAGTTATTTTTATTTCTCTCCTGTGTTTTCCTGGACTACTGTTCTCTCCTGTAGTTTTAACTGTCTCTTTATTCCACCGTTTTACTTTCTTTTTATTATATTGTGCATTCTCTCTCTCCTCATTCCTCCATCTAACTCTTCTGGAAATCTATATTTTAGCTTGTTTAAATGTCAGTCTTTTCTCCACATTTTAAAAATTAACTCTCTAAGAAAGGAAATACTTACAGGGCTGAAAGTGAAAGTTGCTTAGTCGTGTCTGACTCTGCAACCCCATAAACTATATAGTCCATGGAATTCTCTGGGCCAGAATACTGGAGTGGGTAGCCTTTCCCTTCTCCAGGGGATCTTCCCAACCCAGGGATCAAACCCAGGTCTTCTGCATTGCAGGCAGATTCTTTACCAACTGAGCTATTGGGGAAGCCAGTAGCCAAACTTATAAGGCTAAGATTTTTAAAATTAAGCAACAGTCTTTAATAGTATAGCAAGCTAATTATACATATTAATTTTTAACCAATACACGACTGAGCAACTGAACTGAATTGAACTGAATGGAAGATTTTCTTTAAAACCTAATTAAAAAAAAAAAACTGATAACATATGAGCAGGGAAAATTATCAAAATAAGCAAAAATAATAAGTATCCTTTTCTCCATACTTGATTATTACCTGACCTATCATTTTCATCATTTTTATTCACATTCATTAAATCATAGAACTTATTAAAGAAAAGAAGCACTTCAATATAATTTTAATTTTTGATCATAAATATTAGTAGCAAAGCAGTTAACAAAAAAAGACAAAGAAATTCAGCTTTGCATATGAGCAGAGATAATTTCTAGTGCCATGAAGTTCTAGTAGATTTTCAGACTTTTACTATTGTCTGAGACATGATGAATCTGATGGCAATAAGAATGCATATCAGAACAATGTTAATACTTTGATTCACATTTTCAACTTAATTAAAATTCTTCCCTGTCTTTAGATTGTTTTCCTTTATATCTGAAGTTAAATTCCTTTGTATCCTCTGCCCATGGGCTCAAACTGATTTATGTAACTGTACTGGTAGACAGTTCAAAAACATGCTTAGAATATTTTATTCTATTTTTGCTGTTTTGATTTAAATACATGCCTCAAACATCAAGGGTAATCACTTCCTGAGGCCTATAGGAAAATTGTACAAAGCTTTATTCTGGTTTTCCATAATTGTGATAGTACTAAGCCCACTAGCATGCCTAGTCTGAGGACTACATTTAAAGGCATATCTAAACTATTATGAAACAATTATAACTAGAAATGACATCAAACAAAGCTGAAAAGCATAGTCAGTGAGACACATTTTTTCACAGTAAATGAGGGCTTAGGCTTATAAAACCTTGACAAAACTCTTGGACTTGCACTCTGAGTTTAATTGAAATGAAGATACAAATACAATATTTTAATGTGTAAATTGTATAGCCAATTCTATTGGTAGCATAGAAAATTACAAAAATGTTATCTTCAATTAAAAAACAAAGACTCTGAAGGGCACACAAAAGAACAGTATTAAATATTATTCTCTTAATAATTCTATGTTGTAAAGAAGACACTTATTCGAAATCGGATCATAATCTTTGGAATCAAGTATTTCTCCATTTTCAAAATATAATAAGAAATGTCCCAAAATTGATAACTTTCCATTTAATGTGGAAAATTTGAGGTGTTTATTTTTCCTGTAATGGAATATAACACTTTTATATAAAAATATATTTATTGGTGGCCAATGACATTGAAGTTAGTTCTTCAGTAGACTCTAACAAACAGATACAAACACACAAACACAGAACAAATGAGTAGTTTTAGAGAAATACTCCACAAATTACATGCCAAATTCTCCCAAATCAACTCCTTTATTTATTTGTTAAACCTTTATTTTGTTTCTTGTGTCAAACACAATTTTAAGCATTTTATGAGTACAGGCATATCTCAGGGATATTGCTGGTTCAATTCCAGACCACCAAAATAAACCACATACTGCAATAAAGTGAGTCACAAGATTTTTTTAGTCTCATAGTGAATATAAAATTTATGTTTACACTACCTTGTAGTTTATTAAGTATGAAATAACATTATGTCTGAAAAAACAATGTACATACTTTAATTAAGAAATACTTTATTGCTAAAAATTGCTAACCATCATTTGACAATGCAGGGTGCCACCAAACTTCAATTTTTGAAAAACATAGTATCTGCAAGATGCTATAAAGCAAAGTGCAATAAAATGAGGTATACCTGTACAAGCTTATCTAATATTCATAAAAATGCTAAAGCTATACCCTATTAGTGATACAATTTTACATATGAGGAAACTGAGACACAAAGGTGTTGTGTAACTTGCTCAAGGTATTGTGTCAGAGCCAAATTGTGAACGTCTTCTAAGATGAGATTCAAACCCAAGCACTCTGTAATTTCCTTTAGCAGGGGCTATGTCAGCTACTGCTAAAAGAAAGCAAATTTAGGGCCACAGTTCTCTACAACTTATCCACATTTATCTATTTTGGATAATTAAACATTCTCATCAAGGTGTCTACATCTGTTTTCTTCTTTTCTCCCTCTTCCCCTCACCACCTTTTTTTCTTCCTTCTTTATTTCTTTCAAGGCTAAATGAGCATCAGGCATTTTGTCAAGTCTCTGAGGATATAAAAACAAAAAGCTCTCAAAAATGCTTAAAACAAATACAATGCACTGATAGGCATACATAGGATACTGTGATCTGTACCTAGGTGCTCACATCATATTAAGAGGCACACGGGATGAAAATCCTTGGCCACCTTAAATATAGGACTTTACTAGATATTCTTAAAGTGACAACTGAAGGGGGCTTTGTAAAAAGTGGTGATAGGCAAACAGCAGGGGACTAGATAGCAAAGAGCATATGATGCAAAGATGAGAGAACATAAACAGTTTTGGGGACTGCAATTCATATCTTCTAGTGTCAGAAAGTTAAGCAGGAATTGGGGCATAAAAAGACAAATTGAGAAGGTAAGATTCCATCCTCCAGATTACACAAGACATTGAAACTTCAATTAGATAAGTATCTAAATTCTGTGTAGTAAAAAAAAAAAAAAAAAAATTATCCTAGAAAATTCACCAGTTAAACATGAGGATGCTTTTAATCATTCACATGTGAAGCTGCTGATGGAAGACAGCTTGACCAGAGCAGGAAAATGAAGAGGAGCCATATGTAAAGAAAAAATTTCCCTGGTGGCTCAGTCAGTAAAAAATTGGCCTGCTAAGCAGAAGACCCAGGTTCAGTCCCTGCATTGGGAAGATCCCCTGGAGAAGAAAATGGCAACCCACTCTAGTATTCTTGCCTGGAAAATGAACAGAGGAGCCTGGCAGGCTACAATCCATGGGATCACAAAAGGTGGACATGACATAGTGACTAAACCACCACCACCATATGTGAAAAACAAAAAAAAAATTGATAACAAGTATAGTTTAGGATATTTACATGTTGTAGTAACAATGGGGCATTTGGGCAGTGATGTAGAGTGATATTTCAAATAGATAAATAACAGATAAAGAAAAGCCTCAGACTAAAGGACTCTTGGGCATCTCCAGTTTCTGGAGAGTAGTTGAAGTAATTAGAAATGATAAAAATTTTCAGAAATACTGCATATAATGGAAAGAATAAAGGAGTAAAGATCAAACTGCAGAAGGCAGTGATATTTAAAGAGTGGGTTTCATGTAAGAAACTAAATAAAAGGAAAATCAGAACAGACAGGGCCAAGAAAACCATGAGAATAGAAATTGTTTTAAGCATGGAGAGTTTAGTGCTTTCAAATGATGCAGCAGTAATAAACAAGAGTGGACCGTGCCAAGTGAGTAGCTTCCCTAGTAGTGCTAGTGGTAAAGAAACTGCCTGTCTAAGTAGGAGACATAAGAGACACGAGTTTGATCCCTGGGTTGGGGAGATCCCCTGGAGAAGGAAATGGTAACCCACTTCAGTATTCTTGCCTGCAAAATCCCATGGACAGAGGAGCCTGGCAGGTTACAGACCAGGGTCACAGAGTTGGACATGACTCAAGCAACTTAGTGCACACTCACATATTGAGTGAATTTGGCAACAAAGATGTAATAAGCAACAGAAGCACAGATAGTTTTGGTGACTTGTTGGAGTGAAAGGTATTGTAGCAATGTGAATACTGAATGAGTAAAGAAGAACAGGAAAAGCAAATATATTCTACTTTTTCAAAAAGGTTTAGCCACACAGTTCCTTGGCTTCCTTATTCCCATAAAATTTCTCCTGCATTCATGTCCAGTCTTTCCCAAAGTATCCCAGCCATAACTGAAACTCACCATGCAGGAAAATTTCTTCACACCCCAACCATGGTGTACTTGTACCCACAAGCACTCTCATACACTTTTTCAGCCTTCCACTCTTGCTCTCACTGCATCTCAACTCTATAATGACCGTTCTCTGTAAATTCATAATCTCTCTGTATAACTTAACACAATCAGCCTATTAAATGACTCCCTTAAGTGCCATAGAATCTTTTCTTCCATGCATTAGTCAAGCTCTTGGGGCTAAAAGTGAAAAAATCCAACTCCAACTAGATTCAGCATAAAAGAAAATTTATTGACCAATGTAACTGAAAAGCCTATGAGTACCCCAGAGTTAGGCAGCTAGACTCAGGTAATCAAACCTTACAATCATGAACACATTTCTCCGTTGCTTGGCTCTGCTTCCTTCTGTGTCACAGTAATTCTCAGGCAGATGTTTTTAATATGTTGGTAAGGACGATGATTCCCAGAAGCTCCAGACCTACATACTTGTCATGGCTTGTGTGATACTGTGATTTATAAAAAGAAATACATGTTTGGACTTTGTCCACTACTCCTGCACAGAGCTCCTAAAGCCTGTGAAAATGAATAAAGGGAAATTCATTGAAACTCTGAAGGGGAGAGCTCACTCGGATGACACTCACCTCAGCTTATAGACCCCAAGAGGAAGAAAGATTTTCTGATCCAACAACAATAGACTGGCCCTGGTCTCCATCCAGACAGACGCATCCACCACAGCACTCCCTAATTTCCTCCTTTCCTCTAGAAAAGCAAGCCCTTTTCCTCTGTTCTCTGGATTTGCCTATGGTTGCTCGTAGCTTGATTGCCCCGAATTGGAATTCTGTTTTTCCCAAATAAACTCATTTTGGTGGTAAAATAATGGGTTCTTTTGTCTTTCAGAGGTCAACAAACTTTGGGATTTTCCTAAGTAGGAGTGCATGCTCAGTCACTTCAGTCATGTCCGACTCTATGACCCCATGAATTTTAGCCCTCCAGATTCCTCTGTCCATGAAATTCTCCAGGCAAGTATACTGAAGTGGGTAATCATTCCTTTCTCCAGGGCATCTTCCTGACCCAGGGATCAATCCTGGGTCTCCCGCATTACAGGCAGATTCTTTACTGCCTGAGCCACCAGGGAAATCCCGAAGCAAAGACAGAAAGCAATAAAGCTATCTTTTTCCTATGTTAATAAAGTGATTTTTTTGAAAGACCCTAAGGACAGGGCATGGTTGCCAAGAAACGAACCCTGTAATTAGAAAACCAGAGCTATCCATTGCACCGTGTGACCTTCCAGGAGGACTGAGGGGCTGAAGGTTGACTTCAATCATTGGTGGCCAATAATTTTTATCAATTATGCCTATGTAAGGAACATTTCATGCAAGGATGGGCTTGATAAAGGACAGAAATGGTATAGACCCAACAGAAGCAGAAGATATTAAGAAGAGGTGGCAAGAATACACAGAAGAACTGTACAAAAAAGATCTTCTCGACCCAGATAATCATGATGATGTGATCACTAATCTAGAGCCAGACATCTTGGAATGTGAAGTCAAGTGGGCCTTAAAAAGCATCACTACAAACAAAGCTAGTGGAGGTGATGGAATTCCAGTTGAGCTGTTTCAAATCCTGAAAGATGATGCTGTGAAAGTGCTGCACTCAATCTGCCAACAAATTTGGAAAACTCAGCAGTGGCCACAGGACTGGAAAAGGTCAGTTTTCATTCCAAGCGTGCTGCGATTCATGGGGTCGCAAAGAGTCGGACACGACTGAGCGACTGAACTGAACTGAACTGAAGGAAGTCTCTATTTAAAAATTCAAAAGGACAGGATTTGGAGAACCTCTGGGTTGAGAAACATGTGAAGATTAAGGGAGAGTGGCAGGGGCTTCATAGAAGCTCCACACCTTTTCCCTATACCATGCCAATTCATCTTTTCCATTTTTCTTATATCCTTTTATTATAAACAGATAGACTAGTAAGTAAAATGTTTCTCTGAGTTCTGTGAGCCACTCTAGCAAATTAGTTGAACCTGTGGAGGGCATCCTTAGAACCTTCAGTCTAAAACCAGTCAGTCAGCAGCACACATCTGCATTTGTAATTAATGTCTGAAGTTGAGGAGTGGTATAGTCTTGTAGGACTGAACCATTAACCTATTGTCTGATGCTATCTCCTAATAGATAGTGTCAGAATTGAAATAAGTTAAATTATGTGCCTGCAGTGCAGGAGACTGGTGTTCAATTCTTGGGTCAGGAAGACCCCCTGAAGAAGGGTATCGCTGCCTCCTAAATCTCCTTACCTGGAGATTTCCATGGACAGAGGAGCCTGCCAGGCTGCAATCCATAGGGTCACAAAGAGTCAGACACAACTGACTTTGCAGAGAATTGCTTGGTGGTATTGGGAAAATCTCACACATGTTGGCATTGTGATCAGAACTGTAGCTTGCGGTTCAGTGGGCTAGGAACTTTTTATTTTGATTCTGATGAGCCCACTAACCTATCCCTAAATATGAGGAGAAGGATCATTCCCTGTATAAAGCACATAGGATGAGAATGGGGGAAAGTGGCATCTGAAGGAAATACCTTGCTTTAAAAAAAGGAGAGAGGGATACTACCTGGCAAACAAAGGTAAGTTCCACAGCAAAACATTATCCTTACTTGCCTTTTCAATACCTAAAACTTATTTTTTCATTTCTCCAATATGGTATATTGGAAGACTCATGGGTTTGAATCAGGTATACCCCACAAGGATTAACTTGACAACCAATGTTCTGTCAGACAGTCTGCCACAAAATGTTTTAACTTCACGTAAATCTCCATGGAAACCCACTAGGGCCTAGTTCTTAAGGTGGTTGTTCAGGGTCCCCCAAGTTCATGGTCATGCCCAGAATCATGGCTGGTGTATGAGACATTCTGCCCCTACCATGCCATATTGTAAAGCTGCAACTGCAAGGCTTGGAATAAGCTTCCTAATCACACTAAGGAATGAGATGGTTCTCTTACACACAATTTGTAACCACAAATCCTGAACGGACAAAAGAGGGCTGGAGCAAAAGCTGTCAAGGCCGCTGCTACAGTGACTGACTGGTGATCAAGCCTTGGGAGGAGCTGGTGCTTCTTTAACTGGGCAGTTTACAAAATCCAGAACACATGGTCATGTTTCCTCCTCCAGAGTCTGAGCCATGTCTGCTAGACCTCATTCTTCAGGCCTAGAACAGACAACAGGAAGTGAAGGACCCACACCCCAGATGCTAAACTCTGTTCCGACTCTTCTTTGAGAAACTGTGCTCCTGCAAACCCACTTTGTGTGTGGTCCTGCATTTATCTTTGTCCTATGGCAAAATATAGAGTTGGACTATAAAGAAAACTGAGAGCTGAAGAATTGATGCTTCTGAACTGTGGTGTTGGAGAAGACTCTTGAGAGTCCCTTGGACTGCAAGGAGATCCAACCAGTCCATCCTAAAAGAGATCAGTCCTGGGTGTTCATTGGAAGGACTAATGTTGAAGCTGAAACTCCAATACTTTGGCCACCTGATGTGAAGAACTGACTCATTTGAAAAGACTCTGATGCTGGGAAAGATTGAGGGCAGGAGGAGAAGTGGATGACAGAGGATGAGACGGTTGGATGGCGTCACCGACTCAATGGACATGAGTTTGGGTAAACTCTGGGAGTTGGTGATGGACAGGGAGGCCTGGCGTGCTGCAGTTCATGGGGTCACAAAGAGTTGGACATGACTGAGCGACTGAACTGAACTGAACTGAAAATATCTATTTCACATCAAAGTCGCTGTTTTTTTTTAGGATAATTACTTGCCCAAATGGATCTTTGATTTTGAAGGAAAAGGACATTTTATAATAGCTTAACCATTCAGTTCCTTGTGTATTCTAAAATTTGTTGAATTTACTTACATTCAGTTGACTTTCCAAGATCTTAGATGAAGCAATCTGCTTTTCCCTTTCCACTTAGGCTCTTGATCTTATATTTGCTACAGTTTAAAAAAAAAAAAAAAACACTTTCTACAAGTTTTCTTTTTTGTTTACAACATATGTTACTAATTATTAATAGTATGACACTCAGAAAAAGGCAGAAAAGTTAAACAATGCCATGAATTAGCTAGTGTAAAAACCAAATAATTAAAAGAAAGGTCAAAAGTTATAACATTACCATAAACCAAAATACCTCCCCCCAACTTCTTTCCCCAGTCATTGGACTGTCTTATCATGCCACACTGGAAAACTTCTTCCATTTTACAGGAATCACTTCCTTGTTTTTTTGTACGTTTTGTTGTTAGTGGTTTTGCCACCAAATTAAGCAGACCCAAACACTCTGTTTAATTTTCAGCTCTTATTTTATTGTCATTGTTTGATGATGTTGTTGTTCTTCATAAAAATTGAAAAATAAAATTTTTCTTTGGGGGCTTGATTTTCTAAACATCTTGTCTAATACTTAATTCTTTCGAAAAATCACTAATTTTTCCTTTTTATTTCTTTATTAAAATATAGCTTCATACAATATTATATTAGTCTCAGGTTTACGACATACTGATTCTACATTTATATGTACTGTGAATTGATCCCCCACAGTAAGTCTAGTAATCATCTGTCACCATACAAACATATTGCGTATGATTGGCTAGTGTTGGAGAAGGCTCTTGAGAGTCCCTTGGACTGCAAGGAGATCCAACCAGCCCATCCTAAAGGAGATCAGTCCTGGGTGTTCATTGGAAGGACTGATGTTGAAGCTGAAACTCCAATACTTTGGCCACCTGATGTAAAGAGCTGACTCATTTGAAAAGACTCTGATACTGGCAAAGATTGAGGGCAGGAGGAGAAGGGAACGACAGAGGATGAGATGGTTGGATGGCATCACTGACTTAATGGACATGAGTCTGGGTAAACTCTAGGAATTGGTGATGGACAGGGAGGCCTGGCATGCTGCGGATCAGGGGGGTCGCAAAGTGTCGGACATGACTGAGAGACTGAACTGAACTGACTGTATTCTATATGCTTAAGATTATGTGTCTGGGACTTACTCTTTATTTTATAACTTGAAGTTTGTACTTAATAGTCACTTTTACCTGGTTTGCCCAACATTCCCAGTTGCCTCCTCTCTGGTGACTACCACTTTGTCCTTAGTACCTGAGTCAGTTTCTATTTTATTTGTTCATTTGCTCTGTCATTTTAGTTTGCACAAATAAATATAGCCATATAGTATTTATCTTTCTCTGTTAGACTTATTTCACTTAGCATAATACCCTCTAAGTCCATCCATGTTGTACCAAATATAGATACACACACATACCCACGTCTTCTTAATCCATTCATCTATCAATGGACACATAAGTTGCTTCCATTCTCAGCTACTGTAAATAATGCACCTATGAATACTAGGTGCATAGATCTCCTCATATTACTGTTTTCATTTTCTTGAATTATATACCCAGAAATGGAGTACTGAGTTGTACGGTTGTTCTTATGTTTAATTTTTGAGAAACTTTCATACTGTTTTCCATACTGGCTGCATCAGTTTACATTCCAATCAGAAGTGTCCTTGGATTCCCTTTCCTCCACATCATCCCCAACATTTGTTATTTATAAATTTTTAATGATGGCCCTTGTGACCAGAGAGAGGTGATACCATCTGGTAGTTTTGATTTGATTTTCTCTAATAGTTAGTGATGTTAAGCATCTTTTATCTACCTGTTGGCCATCTGTATATCTTCTTTGGAAAAATCTCTTCAGGTCCTCTGCCCATTTAGTAATCAGATACACCGCCCCCCATATTGAGTTGTGTGAGTTTTTTACATATTTTGGATTTTAACCTCTTATCAGACGTATCATTTGCACTTTCCAGTGTTTCCATCCTTGGAGAAAGTTATACCAAATTCTTGCCCCTCTGGCATACACTCTAAAATAAGTCAACAAATCACCTTTTAATATGACCCAAGCACTTTAAAGCTGATGCCTCTATTCTGGGACTCAAAATGCGTTCACATGCAGGTTCAAAGTCTTGTTTGCCCATAGCCTTCTGGCTTTCCTGATGTAAACCCCACTTGTTTTCAAAGCCAGGCAATAGGTGGGCTCATCTTTCTTGGTCCACATCCCACAGGCTGAGGAGCCTGATGTGAGTCTCAGACCCCTCACTTCTCAGGGGAGGAACTCCACAATTGTGATATACCTCCTATTTGTGGGTTGTTGGATCAAGAGTGTGGATTCTGACCAGACAGTGTCTCTGACCCTCTTACCTATTTTACTATAGCCTGTCCAAAATCACTGCAGATGATGACTGTAGCTGTGAAATTAAAGGACATTTACTCCTTGGAAGAAAAGTTATGACCAACCTAGACAGCATATTAAAAAGCAGAGACATTACTTTGCCAACAAAGGTCTACTTAGTCAAGGCTATGGTTTTTCCAGTAGTCATGTATGGATGTGAGACTTGGACTATGCAGAAAGCTGAGTGCCGAAGAATTGATGCTTTTGAACTGTGGTGTTGGAGAAGACTCTTGAGAGTCCCTTGGACTGCAAGGAGATCCAACCAGTCCATTTTAAAGGAGATCAGCGCTGGGTGTACTTTGGAAGGAATGATGCTAAAGCTGAAACTTCAGTACTTTGGGCACCTCATGAGAAGAGTTGACTCATTGGAAAAGACCCTCATGCTGGAGGGATTGGGGGCAGGAGGAGAAGGGGACGACAGAGGATGAGATGGCTGGATGGCATCACTGACTCGATGGTCGTGAGTCTGAGTGAGCTCTGGGAGTTGGTGATGGACAGGGAAGCCTGGCGTGCTGTGATTCATGGGGTCACAGAGAGTCAGACACAACTGAGTGACTGAACTGAACTGTCCTTACTTGTAGAAAAGCTATTCTACCAGTCTTCGGGGTGTTCTCATAGATTTTTTTCTATATTAGAGATAGTTTTGATGGGAGGGGGTGTGGACAGGATCCTCCTATTCCATCATCTTGACCTGGACCTCTAAAATCTTTTTTAAATGCATCCATGCGGTTAAAAGTATTTGTATTTAATTTGCTTTCATTTCACTTTTGTATAGTAAGCTATGGGTGATGCCAACACCAATGATTCCAATGATACCAATGATATCAATGCTATATTCTTATATGTATTTCTTAGGGCACAAGTATGTGCATTCTGTAGGACATAAACCTAGGGGTGAAATGACCAGGCCTATCGTCAACCCTAGAAGATAATATAAAATAGTTTTCCAAAATGATTGTAGCTGTTTTCATTCCCATTTGTAGGGTATTAGACTTTCTGTTACTGCACTTGTCTAATTAAAGTATTAAGTATTAGACTTTCTTTTCACTGTCATTGTCAAGTGTTTTCATTTTTATTTTTTAAAATTTACTCTTTCAGATGGTTGTCTAGTGATATTATACTGTGGTTTCATATTGAATTACCTTGACTTTCATTCAAGTTAAAATCTGTTCATTATATTTATTAGGCATTTGGCAATCTTATTATGGGGTTGTCTGTATTTTTTCTTATTGACAGAAATTTCTTGTATATTTCAGATTGATCATTTTGTTAGTTATATATGTTATAAATATTTTAACCCTACCTGTAGCTTCCTTTACATTCTTTTAATGGTCATTTTAATGTTTTGCTAACCAGTTTTGATTTTAAAAATGCTTAGATTAAGAGTAGTGTAAACCCAAGGAAAATGCAAAATATTTTAAATACCAATTAACTAATATATAAAACCATAGAAATTAATCACTCTCTAGAAGACACAGGGCTTCCCTGGTGGCTCAGAGGTTAAAGCGTCTGCCTCCAATGCGGGAGACCTGGGTTCGATCCCTGGGTCAGGAAGATCCCCTGGAGAAGGAAATGGCAATCCACTCCAGTATTCTTGCCTGGAGAATCCCATGGATGGAGAAGCCTAGTAGGTTACAGTCCACGGGGTCGCAAAGAGTCGGACACGACTGAGCAACTTCACCTTCACCTTGAGGTGAGGTGAGGTGAGGTGAAGTCGCTCAGTCGTGTCCGACTCTTTGCGACCCCGTGGACTGTAACCTTAGGAGACACAATATTTAAATATAAATATCTTTAGTTAAGTATAAACACATAAACACAAATCATCAAAGTTCATCAATTAATCAATTATTTTATCGATTTTGTGGTCAAGAAATAAGTATTATTAGCAAAATGGAAGTCTCTTGTTTTCTCCTAATTACTGGCCATTCTTCCTATGTAGAGATCATTTCCGCTCTGACTTCTAAACCAAAGTCTAATTTTGGAAGTTTTTGGATTCTGTTTACATAGAATTATTCCTATGCGTTTTTCTTTCTCTCTCAATTTTATATTTGTCAGAGTCATCCATGTTAATACATATAATAATAGTGCCTTATTTTGTTGCTCTATATTGTTTCATTGTATGAATATGTATCATGCTTTATTTACTCTTTCTAGCTTGCTGTACATTAAAGTCATCTCCAGTTTTGAGTATTAAAAGAACAAAATTCAACTGAGAAAATTCAAATGTCTAACTGTTTTAACTTTCAGTGATTTATGAATTAATGAATAGAGGCATCTTATGTAGCCTATAGAAAAACACTCCAGAAGGCTGAAGGAAAGGAGAAGCTTCTAAATAGCAGAAAAGACATAGAACAAAGAAGTCATAAATGAAAGAAAAGATTATTTCAGGCAAGATCACATTCCATTGCCAAAAAGCAAGGATATATCAGGCAGCTTGTCTCCCTAATGCTGGCCAAGAAATTCCAGACTTATAGGCTAAGATTATGTTCCTAGGAGAACTTGAAATGGCAATAGATTAGGTGTTAAGTCTTGATTTGCTGACATGGGGCTTTACACAAGTGACTTTGTTTTGGAGCTGTTGTCTATTTTTCAGCAAGGGACATTCTAAATAACACTGCTATGAGCATTTATGTATACCACCTACACACAAAATTCTGTTGGATCTACACTAAGGGGTACAACTTGCAGGTCTACAATATGCATATTCTAAATTTTGCTGAAAATGCCAGTCAGATTCCCCAAATGATTTTATCAGTATACATTTTCTTTATCATTGTTTGAGTTTTATGTGCATCACATTCTCATCAACACTTGGTATAATCAATTTATTCATTTTAGCTAGTCTTATTGGGATGTAGGAATATCTATTTCTGATTTTAGTTTTCATTTACCAGATAAGACTAAATATTAATATATTTCTATAAATATGTTGACCATTTGGATATTCTCTTTTCTTAAAGTAAGTGTTCAGTTTATTTGTCCATTTTTCTACCTTTTTATTGATTTGTAGGAGTTATCTATATGCATCTAAATATGAGGCCTTTTAATTTATTAAAAAATTCAATTTTTATTTGGAGGTGGGGCAAAGAAATCTTTTTATACATTCTTAATTTTCTTCATTTTTACTTTTAATAATGGCTGTCTCTTATACACATCTAGATGTGTATAAGAGACAGCATGGGGTCACAAAAACACACTTATTGGAAGTCATTTGGAAACACAGATGTGTGCAAAATCTGACTGTAGAAACAAAAAAGGTGGAAACTCAATGAGGGGGTTTAATTTTATTGTATGGGTCCCCTTCTACAGACCTGGAGAGGAAATGAAGCGGAAGAATGGGTCCCTCGGACGTACCAGGACTTAGAAGGTCTGCCTTGTATTGTGATATTAACTGGCAAAGATCCTCTTGGAGAAACCTTTCCCAGGTACGATGCGAGTCACTAATACTCATTTTCCACTGGTTGCTTGGCTTAGCTGACGGTTAAAACTTAGCTGATGCTCACCCACTTCCTTCACTTGGCAAGTGAGAAGGCAGTTGTTTTACTCGGGAATATAAGAAATTTAGCCTTCTTGAATTCTTTCAACTTTCCAGAGATTGCCTAGCAATTAGAGAAGCCCCAGAGGAGAAGTGTTTATGCATGAAAGCTGGGCAGCCAGAGAGGCAGGGAGGAGAAGCATTGCCCCAGTGAGGAGCTTTTTGGATGAAGTGTCTCCATTAGGCTGCTGTTCCCTCAAGGATCTGGGGCCTGCGGGTTGGAAGGCAATAGCAAGAATAGTCATTGTTGTTTAGTTGCTCAGTTGTGTCCAGCTCTTTGGGGCTCTGATGGACTATAGCCTGCCAGGCTCCTCTGTCCATGGGATTCTCCAGGCAAGAATAACAGGAGTGGGTTGCCATTTCCTCTCCAGGGGATTTTTCCAACCCAGGGATTAAACCCAAGTCTCCTGCATTGGCAGGCGGATTCTTTGCTACTGAGCCACCTGGGAAGCCCAAAAATAGTCACAGCATTCACTGAAAGCTTGCTGTGAGTTAAGTGAACGTTGCTCAGTCATATCTGACTCTTTGCGACCGCATGGACTGTAACCCACCAGGTTCCTCTGTCCATGGGATTTTCCAGGCAAGAATACTAGAGTGGGTAGCCATTCCCTTCTCCAGGGAGTCTTTCCAACCCAGGGATCAAACCCAGGTCTCCTGTATTGTGGGCAGATTCTTTACCGTCTGAGGCAGCAGGGCAGCCCACTGAGTATTGCTCTAAACACATTGCCTGTGCCGTGTCATTCATTCCTTGCAATGACTGTCAGCTGGGCATTGTGTGGAGAAAGTGAAGTGACTGTCCCGAGGCCCTAACAGCTAGGAGGCGGCAGCACTGAGGTTTACATCGAGGATTACCTGGCACTGAAGCTCCCCATTTTGACCACTGTCAGCCACATGTAAACGCTGCGCGCCTCACCAAAGACACCGTTACTTTGTGCAGGTCTCTAAAGTACTGTGACCTCCGGTTAATTGATTCGAGCTACTTAACCCGCACGGCCTTGGAGCAGGAGATGGGGCTGGCCTGCTGCTACGTGTCCAAAGAGGTGATCCGGGGGCCCACTGCCGCCCTGGACCTCAGTGGCAAGGAGCAAGAGCGAGCCGCGGCCAGCGAGAATGACACCGAGGAGCTGCTGATCGACCTGGAGAGACCCCAGAGTAACAGCAGCGCCGTCACAGGAACTTCAGGTCAGTACCTTCTCTCTGCAGGGGTTGGGGCCGGAGAGAGGAAGAGATAGAAGTAGGGAAGACAGAGGCACCTGCTGACTCCCATCCAGCTTAGAGCAGCGGTGGCTGACCTGGGCATCCCCTCCAGACCTCAGTCCTGGGGAGACATAGTTGACAAACGTGAGTCATGAGCAGCCACAAGACATTTGCCTGGGAAGCACTTAATGAAGAGCTTGCTAATAGGCTAAATGCATGCGTGCACGCTGCATGCTAAGTCACATCAGTCATGTCCAACTCTTTGTGACCCTATGGACTGTAGCCTGCCAGGTTCCTCTGTCCAAGGGATTCTCCAGGCAAGAATACTGGAGTGGGTGGCCATTTCCTGCTCCAGGAGATCTTCCTGACCAATAGGCTAAATATAATAAGTAAATTTCATGAATCCTCACTAACACCACGTCTCCTAGTCTCTGCACCCTAATCATATCATCGATATTACGCATCTGATATTTGCACAAAGGCCTTTTCCTTCCAGACTCTGAAGTGGTTTGTGCTAATTGGGCTAGTACCTGGCACTGAGTATGTGTTTGTTTGAATGAATGAATGAGTGACTTTTCCCCCAAGTACCTAAATGGCAAGTGTTTATATACGGAAGGCTACTCTGGGACCACTGGTTGATTGGGATGATCCAGCCTACAGCCTACCAGCTGCCCTCTTCTTATGTTACTGAGTGGCTGATGGCAGTGCCTGGCAGCATTATTTCCAGGGCTTCCCAGGTGGCGCTAGTGGTAAAGAACCCGCCTGCCAATGCAGGAGACATAAAAGACGTCAGTTCAATCCCTGGGTAGGGAAGATCCTCTAGAGGAGGGCATGACAACCCACTCCAGTACTCTTGCCTGGAGAATCTCATGGACAGAGGAGGCTTGTGGGCTATGGTCCATGGGGTCCCAAAGAGTTGGACACAACTGAAGCAACTTACCCCCATTATTTTTTTCAGATATTGTTTCTTCCTCATTCATTATTTTTTCTTTCTGGGCTTTATTCTAAATATCTCGTTTTGATATAACTCCCAGTTCACTGATTCTTTCTTCAGTTATTTCTCATTTGCTATTAAGTGCAATCATTGCATTGCAATACATTATTTTATTTCTATTTCAAACATTTCCTTTTTTAATCAATATTTCATGCCCTCTATGTATTTCCATTTTTAAATAAAGTTTTAATTATGCTTTTTATCCCCTTGAAGAATACAAGCTTGATTATTTAAAAGTCTGATAGAAAATTCTAGTATCTCTGGCCCTTGATTTTAATTTCTATTGTTTTTGGTGGTTCTTCCCATGTATACTCCCTTTTTCATGTTCCTAGCTATTTTATATAGTGTGCCAGGATTTTTATTTGAAAGCTTGTTAAAGTATTTCAGATTTAGGATAATCTCATCTTCCTCCAGAAAGAATTGCTTTTGACTGATACCTGGATAGTAAATTCATGGATCAGCCTTCTCCAGTTTTAGGGTGGAGATCTTAACCATCTCCACCACCAAAGCAAAAAAGAACTTCGACACCTGTTTTCTCTGTTCACTCCTTGAATATACCCTGATCTTCAACCTTGGTCAAATTAGACCTGAGATGCTTTCAAAGTTTCTCCTTAAGTCTTTCAGCCTCTTCTCTGTTTCTCCTAGTATTAGCTAATACCATCAAGTGAAAAGTGGCTCCAGATAAGTAGTTCTAACTAATTTCTCTTGTTTCTTCTCCATGATTTTTATCAGGTAGTTCCTCTTTGGTTTATTGGATCCTCAGTGCTTTGATTAAAGTAAAACCACAAATATTTTCAAGATTTTTATTTACTTATTGAGAAACATTTAACTCAGGTTCCAAATCTGCCATTACTTTGAAGTAAAGAAGCTTTACTCTGGTCATGTTTTGTGTTTTTTTCTTGGTCATTAGAAAGAAAAAAAAAAAGAATCCCTCTTCACTGAATTGTTTTATTCTTCCTAGTGAAATATGAGGTATTCTAAAACTAAAAAAATTATCACAAATTAACTTATCTTCTTAAAATAATAGTGCTAAACTTTAAAAAATTAAGAGTATATTTTAAAAATATTTAAAATATTAAAATATATTTTTAAAATATTTAAAATATTAAAATATATTTTAAAAATATTTAAAATATAAAATATATTTTAAAAATATTTAAAATATTAAAATATATTTTTNTTCTCTTGCCTTATCTTCTTAAAATAATAGTGCTAAACTTTAAAAAATTAAGAGTATATTTTAAAAATATTTAAAATATTAAAATATATTTTTAAAATATTTAAAATATTAAAATATATTTTAAAAATATTTAAAATATAAAATATATTTTAAAAATATTTAAAATATTAAAATATATTTTTAAAATATACTCTTAATCACCACTTTCTTTGAAACCTTTACTTTCCTAAATCTTATAATATTGGTTTTTATCCATATACATTTAGCAAGTATTTTATTGAGTACCTAACATTTAGCCATTCCATATAAATTGATCACTTGTAAATAACTGAATTTCTACACCTAACTGGTAATTCAAGATCCATTCAAAACATGAAACTCCAGTAAAACCTGCTCAGTCTTACATATTGACTTATCTAGTATATGAATAATTACCTTTGTTTAATTTTCTCTCTTCCTTGATATTTTTTCTCTCGCTGCATTTTCTAAAGCTTTATTTATGGTCCACTTCTGTGTCTTCTTTGTAGTTCTGAAGTGCAACATTATTGCTAGTTGATTTTGGAAGAAATCTGGTTCTTTCTGTAATGCCCTGAAAAAGTTTTGTTTCGTTTTTTTAATATGACAGGTATCAATGAAACACCTTCATAGCACTCTTCAGCTATGCCTATCCAACACAAGCCATTGGTTTATGGTCACTGCCTGAAGTAATCAAGACTCTTGAGTGTTCTATTGTACTAGGTGGGGGAACCATTTTTCGAGGTAGCAGTTACTTTCTGATGAATTCTAAGATGGAAATCACTTTGTCATATTTTCTGCATTACCTCCTCTGAGAAACAGAAAGGAATTGTCTTAGCCATCCCATGTACAGACATACATAGATCTATAATTTCCAAATCTGATTGATTTTTAGAATAGTATTCTAAGAATGCATAACTTCATGATGAAACTTAGGCCTACTAAAGCAGAACTCCTGAGGACAGATCCTAATAACTTCTTGTTATAGTTCTGTTTTGTCTTATGATCTCATTTAATAACTGTGATAATCAGCCAGTATTTAGATCTGCTGCAGTAGACTGCTTATACCTCTCACATCAGTTCAGTTCAGTCGCTCAGTCATGTCCAACTCTTTGTGCACCCATGGACTGCAGCACGCCAGGCCTCCCTGTCCATCACTAACTCCTGGAGTTTACTCAAACTCATGTTCATTGAGTTGGTAATGCCATCGAACCATCTCATCCTCTTTTGTCTGATTCTCCTCCTGCCTTCAATCTTTCCCAGCATCAGGTTCTTTTCAAATGAGTCAGTTCTTCACATCAGGTGGCCAAAGTATTGGAGTTTCACCTTCAACATCAGTCCTTCCAATGAATATTCAGGACTGATCTCCTTTAGGATGGATTGGTTGGATCTCCTTGCACTCCAAAGAACTCTCAAGAGTCTTCTCCAACACCACAGTTCAAAAGCATCAATTCTTTGGCACTCAGCTTTCTTTACAGTCCAACTCTCACATTCATACATGACCACTGGAAAAACCATAGCTTTGACTAGACAGACCTTTCTTGGCAAAAGTAATGTCTCTGCTTTTTAATATGCTGTCTAGGTTGGTCATAACTTTTCTTCCAAGAAGCAAGTATCTTTTAATTTCATGGCTGCAATCACCATCTGCAGTGATTTTGGAGCCCCCAAAATGAAGTCTGCCACTCTTTCCACTGTTTATCCATCTATTTGCAATGAAATGATGGGACCAGATGCCATGATCTTAGTTTTCTGAATGTTATGTTTTAAGCCAACTTTTTGACTCTCTTCTTTCACTTTCATCAAGAGGCTCTTTAGTTCTTCGCTTTCTGCCATAAGGGTGGTGTCATCTGCATATCTGAGATTATTGATATTTCTCCCAGCAATCTTGATTTCAGCTTATGCTTCATCCAGCTCAGTGTTTCTCATGATGTACTCCACATATAAATGAGCACGGTGACAGTATACAGCCTTGACGTACTCCTTTTCCTATTTGGAACCAGTCTGTTGTTCCATGTCCAGTTCTAACTGTTGCTTCCTGACCTGCATACAGATTTCTCAAGAGGCAGGTCAGGTAGTCTGGGATTCTCTGCTCTTTCAGAATTTTCCAGAGTTTGTTATGGTCCACACAGTCAAAGGCTTTGGCATAGTCAATAAGGCAGAAGTAGATGTTTTTCTGGAACTCTCTTGCTTTTTCGATGATCCAACAGATGTTGGCAATTTGATCTCTGGTTCCTCTGCCTTTTCTAAAACCAGCTTGAACATCTGGAAGTTCACGGTTCATGTACTGTTGAAACCTCTCACATGAAATCTAGCCAGAAAACTGAACACTTTAGTTTTCACTTATCTCTTGCCACATCCTGATATGTCTCTACTTAAATCCACATTTTTACTAATTATTTTACAATTCCTAGCCACCTGGGACTGTAATACCAAGCCCATCATTGACTTTTTTCTCTTCTACTTTTGCCCCTCCAATTTTCACTCGGTCTCCAAGACATATTGATTTTATTTCCGCAATATTTCTCTCATCTGTTTTCTCTTTTATGTTTCCAGTGTAACTACTCTAATTCAACTTCCATTTCTCTTGCTAAGACTTTTTAAACAGCCTGTTTTCCCCGACTACACTATAGTGGTCAACACTATATAATCCATCCTATACCCTAGTCTCAAAAATCATAGCTTAACCTTAATGTGGCTTTTTCAAACATTTTTAATAGCTCTTTATTTTATACAATGTTATTTGAATATTCATTGGCTGGCATTCAATACCTACTATTACCTTGTCATTATATATACCATTTTAACTTTTTTTCCCCATTTCCCCTTTACCCAAATACATATTTATCTATTTCCCCCAAACCTTCTCTATACTTTTTAGCTTTAATTTGTGTGCTTTCACCTCTTTGGCAATGCTTTCATCTGATTTGTCCTTTCTCTCTTCTTATCTGTTTAAATATAATTTATATATTAAACTAATTGCAATGGTCCATTTGTCTTCACAATCTTATTTGCTTATGTTATAGTAATAATATTTTGCATGTAGTTTTTCTGCCTTCATTGCTTATAACTCACTGAAATTTGAAACTGTAAATTACTCAACTTTCTCTGCTCTAGAATGCCTGGCACAATGCCGTGCCCACATGGAATAAATTGGTAGGTGCATGAATAAATGGCTATACTGAGAATAATAAAACAGCAGTAAAATGACTATCAAGGCATCACTAAAATTTGCTTACAAGATTCTAATGGGAGAAATTGAGAGCAATAGAGCAACAAACATATTAATGTTAGTTAAGAATTATTTCACTTTGATGAGATGAATTAAATGCTTATCTCTGCCTGAACATGTGATGACAGAGTATAAGAAAGCTCTACTTAGTGATTATTTAGAATGAACCTATTTCCAACATAATGCTTAGGTAAATGAATTCCAAATATAAAATATTGCATAAACTTGGGGAAGATTTTTTTTGTGTGTATTTTTAAATAATTCCTATCTGGAAAATATTTTTAAGATTAGGTAGTAAATGTTTATATATATTTCTGAAAGCAAGTTACCCAGTACATGTGTGACAGTTTCAGGCAAAATAAGTAATTATCTCTGCATTCATTATATAGACCACCAGTAGCTGCTCTTCAAATTAGTTATCATTTACTGAGGAAAATCTTGCCACTTATGGAGTTTGTTTTTATCTATCTTAGACCATGTTATGTGTTTGTTCTTTAGAGGTAGTAATATACATATGCTATCTAAATAAAAAAAAATTTGATCTGTATATTGTCATAATATCATGAGTTTATGCTTATCAGCAGAGAATAACAATTATTATATAAGGGTTCTACAATAGACCTCCAGATAATAAGATATCTCTTCTAAAAATGCAATTCATTGTTCATGGTTTAGATTTTAAGGACATATTTTTGAATATTAGTTTAAATAAGTAAATGACCTCTGAGGGTCTTCATAGAATTTATGTTAAACTGACTTGAATGTGTTAGTCACTCAGTCATGTCCAGTTCTTTGTGGTCCCATGGACTGTAGCCTGCCAGCCTCCTCTGTCCATGGAATTCTCCAGGTTAGAACACTGGAGTGGGTAGCCATTCCCTTCGCCAGGAGATCTTCTCAACCCAGTGATCAAACCTGGGTCTCCTACATTGCAGGCAAATTCTTTACCGTCTGAGCCACCAGGGAAGCCAGTGATTTGTAACTTGAAGCAAATGATTAAAATCGTACATTAGTTTCTATGTTTTGTTCCTTTTTGCTCATGCTTCTCCTAACATTGACTCTCCTTGCTTTATAACTCTGGCTATTGTCATTCCTCCTCAGGCTCCCAGAAACTGCTAATGGACTATGCTCATTCTTTTTTTATCCCTAGATGTTGTTTTTCCCTTGGTGTTATTAGTTTATTTGTTTGGTTTGAGGATATTGTAATATCCCTTATTAAAAAAAAAAAAAAACTATTGATTGCTGTGAAGTGAAAGATCTGACTTCTTTATCTCGCTACTAAAGTTAGTCCCCTCCATGTCACAAAATAAACTCATTCTGTCGTACTTCATTTACCTCCATTTTAAAGAGGCTTCCATAACTATAAAAAGAAAATATGTAATAAGGACATCAACCCTTAATAAAGTATAAAATATTGTGCTTTTATTTGTTTTTTATTTTGACATTCTACTTATTTGATGTGTAATTACCTAGCATGAACTACATTACTATATAGGGTTATAGTTTTCATGTACCTAGAAGCAAGCAAGAATTTAATGCAATGAAACTGGAAAGATAGGTAATTTTATTCAGTTTTTGTAGGATTTAAGTTAGCTGAGATCCTTTTGTTTAAAAGAAACAAATATCTATTTCAAAACAGTTTAAACACCACAAGAGGAACTTATTGGGCTATATAGCTACCCTCTAGGATAGACATGGCTTTAAGTAGGGCTGGATCCCAGGACACAAAGAATACCATTAGGATTCCAAGTCCTTTCGTTTACTCTTTCCTATGACTAGGTTTCTTTCAGAAATGTAGCTCACATCTTCTTTATGATTTATGATCCTAGAAAACATGGTGGGCATTTTTTCATGGCATTGGTAAGCGAGGTACAACTCTGCCTCAGCAAAATGTTAACAGCGTGGACATGATTGGTAGATTTAGCAAGCAGGAGGGGATGATTTCCAACAACAAAATCATACAGGTATGACAACAAGGATCTGATGTCGACAACAGGTAGATGTCAATCAGCAACTCTATAGGTACAGTAATTGATAAACATCTCAGGAAAGAGTCACCAAAAATGGACCACCTGCTAAAATTCTCTAAATACTCTAAAACAGAACAAAAGTCTTACTGGATAGACTGAAGACATTGACAATTAGATTTTGCCAATGAGTTTTCATTTCTTTTTTCTCTAAGATGAAACATCAGTTTCCTTGAATAATAAGTTTTTTTGACCAGGATATAGTTCATATCTTTTTATTCTTCTTTCTTTTGAGAAATAAAAGTCTTCACATGTGTTTACTCTCACATCTATAGTAATAGCTAACTGGAGGGGCTTTCTGTATCTTTTCCACCTACCTTTCTCTACTCAACTTATCTATCACTATCCTATCTTTCAAATGTGTCTTGAGTATATTATCATCACTTTACCTGTCATGACAATAATTAAGTCTGCCATCAGAGAGAATCTCTACTACTGAAATTATCTGTAAAGTATTCTCAATGCCTTCATGTTTTCCCTTCTTACATATGGTCACAGGGTTCAGTTCAGTTCAGTTCAGTCACTCAGGTGTGTCCAACTAAATGCAGCCCCATGAATCGCAGCACAACAGGCCTCCCTGTCCATCACCAACACCCGGAGTTCACTCAAACTCAGGTCCATCAAGTCAGTGATGCCATCCAGCCATCTCATCCTCTGGCATCCCCTTCTCCTCCTGCCCCCAATCCCTCCCAGCATCAGGGTCTTTCCATTGAGTAAACTCTTCACATGAGGTGGCCAAAGGATTGGAGTTTCAGCTTTACCATCAGTCCTTCCAAAGAACACCCAGGACTGATCTTTAGGATGGATTGGCTGGATCTCCTTGCAGTCCAAGGGACTCTCAAGAGTCTATGGGGAACACATGTATACGTGTGGCAGGTTCATGTTGATGTATGGCAAAACCAATACAATATTATAAAGTAATTAACCTCCATTTAAAATAAATAAATTTATATTTAAAAATAAAAAAAAAAGAGTCTTCTCCAATACCACAGTTCAAAAGCATTAATTCTTCGGCACTCAGCTTTCTTCACAGTCCAACACTCACATCCATAAATGACCACTGGAAAAACCATAGCCTTGACTAGACGGACCTTTGTTGGCAAAGTAATGTCTCTGCTTTTGAATATGCTGTCTAGGTTGGTCATAACTTTTCTTCCAAGGAGTAAGTGTCTTTTAATTTCATGGCTGCAGTCACAATCTGCAGTGATTTTGGAGCCCCCAAAAAATAAAGTCTGACACAGTTTCCACTGTTTCCCATCTATTTCCCATGAAGTGATGGGACCAGATGCCATGATCTTTGTTTTCTGACTGTTGAGCTTTAAGCCAACATTTTCACTCTCCACTTTCACTTTCATCAAGAGGCTTTTTAGTTCCTCTTCACTTTCTGCCATAAGGGTGGTGTCATCTGCATATCTGAGGTGATTGATATTTCTCCATTTTCCAGTCCTGTGGCCACTGCTGAGTTTTCCAAATTTGCTGGCATATTGAGTACAGCACTTTCACAGCATCATCTTTCAGAATTTGAAATAGCTCAACTGGAATGCCATCACCTCCACTAGCTTTGTTCGTAGTGATGCTTTCTAAGGCCCACTTGACTTCACATTCCAAGATGTCTGGCTCTAGATGAGTGATCACACCATTGTGATTATCTTGCTCATGAAGCTCTTTTTTATACAGTTCTGTGTATTCTTGCCACCTCTTCTTAATATCTTCTGCTTCTGTTAGGTCCATACCATTTCTGTCCTTTATTGAGCCCATCTTTGCATGAAATGTTCCCTTGGTATCTCTAATTTTCTTAAAAAGATCTCTAGTCTTTCCCATTCTGTTCTTTTCCTCTATTTCTTTGCATTGATTGCTGAGGAAGGTTTTCTTATCTCTCCTTGCTATTGTTTGGAACTCTGCATTCAGATGCTTATATCTTTCTTTTTCTCCTTTGCTTTTCGCTTCCCTTCTTTTCACAGCTATTTGTAAGGCCTCCTCAGACAGTCATTTTGCTTTTTTGCATTTCTTTTCCATGAGGATGGTCCTGATCCTTGTCTCCTGTACAATGTCACAGGGTAGAAGGTGCTAAAAGGCATATCTAAAGCATATAGAGTCAAATTTATAGCCTATCTCAAGTCTGTAGATGGGTAGATGGCTCCCATTAACTACATTCATGATTTGGCAATTACTTAATTGCAATAACATACCTAACCTGTTGTTATCACACTCCAGTGATGCAGAGGTATAGTACTTATTTTTCCTTCAGCGTGCTATGGTGTAGCTTCACGTAGTGATTACCCCAATGCAAATGTAGTTAATACCTCTCCCTTCAGTTCCACTTTCCTATATATATTTCAATTGTTGCATTTACATAGAAAAACTAACATCTGTCTATATGCCTCACTTTTACTGTCCATATTAGGCTGTATCTTGTAAGTATAATCTATAACCTTGCTACTCAAAGTGGCATTCTAAGGATCAGAAAAAGAGGGTTCAATCTAGCAGTTATTTAGAAATAAAGAATTTTAAACATTGTAAAGCAGTTTTCTTTCAATTAAAAAAAAGGAATGAAGAATTTTGTGCCTTATCCCAGGCTTATTGAGTCAGAATATGAATTTTAACAAAACCTTCAAGCAATTCAAATGCACTTTAAATTTTGAGGAACACTGATTTATGACATATTCTGTGAATTTTAATACCAAGTGTTTACCAAACAGGTACTTAGACTTGATATGTAGTAAACTATGTATGCATTTTGGATTTACTTGAAATAAGTTTATGTACATCATTTTTTTTTTTTTTTTTTTTGAGTGTCAGTAAAAATCTTTACTTTTTTTTGCGT
>SJYT01077323.1:124461-167890 GCA_006410635.1 Cephalophus harveyi
GACTGAGCGACTGAACTGAACTGAGCTGAACTGAACCTATTACAACTTTATGAAGTCATTATTATAGATGAATCTATCTTCATTCTAAAATATGTAGGCATATTATTAAAAGAAAATATACTGAAAATTGTGTGTATATATATGTGTGTGTGTGTGCGTGTGTGTGTGTGTGAAAATGAAAGTGGCTCAGTCAGGTCTGACTCTTTGTGACCCTTGAGACTATACAGTCCATGTAATTCTCCAGGCCAGAATACTGGATTGGATAGCCTTTCACTTATCCAGGGGATCTTCCCTGTCCAAAGATCAAACCCAGGTCTTCTACATTGCAGGTGAATTCTTTACCAGCTGAGTCACAAGGGAAGCCCAAGAATACTGGAGTGGGTAGCCTATCCATTCTCCAGTGGATCTTCCCAACCCAGGAACTGAACCAAGGTCTCCTGAATTGCAGGTGGATTCTTTATCAACTAGCTATGAGGGAAGCCTGTATACTCACTTGTGTCTGACTCTTTGCCACCCTCTGGACTATACCCCAGCAGGCTCTGTCCATGGGAATTTTCAGGCAAGAATATTGGAGTAGGTTGCCATTTCCTCCTCCAGAGCTCTTCCTGATTGAACCTGTGTCTCCTGTGTTTCCTGCATTGTGGGTGGATTATTTACCACTGAGCCACCAGGGAANGCCACCCTCTGGACTATACCCCAGCAGGCTCTGTCCATGGGAATTTTCAGGCAAGAATATTGGAGTAGGTTGCCATTTCCTCCTCCAGAGCTCTTCCTGATTGAACCTGTGTCTCCTGTGTTTCCTGCATTGTGGGTGGATTATTTACCACTGAGCCACCAGGGAAATATTTCACAAATGTTGTTTTGTGTCAATACAATGGTTGACTTCTATTTTACAATTTCAGTTTTGAGAAAATTTCTAAAAGAATCAATATTCCATTTGCTATTTTTAGGAGTTTAATATCTTCAACTATTATATTACTTTCTATTACATCCACTTTTTAATGTTTATTTAGTGTTCAGATGATATTCTTCTAATATTTTTCTTACTTTAATGGCTAGGAAAACCAAATTTCTTAGCATATCTATATGGACCAAGTTACACAGAGCCATAAGTGGACTAATAGTCTTAAGAGTATGAAAGTGACAGAATTCTCATCCAATAAATTGTTCTATCTCTATTCAAGAACTGACCTATTTCATTGCAAATTTTAATGCTATACCAGACAATTGAGGTGGATAATATAAGTATCTTCTGATATAAAGAAAACTGGCCATCTGGAGAAATTAGGCACAAAAGCCAATGATCCAACCAAAACAAACACACAAAAAATAAAACACACAAAATATTAGCTTAAGTATTATACTTCATTATCCATAGTATTAGTTTCATTGAATGCACTAATTTTTCACATATATTTTATTATATTTTCATATATAATAACTGCTTAACATGCTGATAACATAAACAATGATTTCTAATTTTCCTTTGAAATCTTCATGTGACTAGAAAGCTAAATAATATATTTTAAATGTATTATTAATATTGGTCCCAAATAAGTAATAGATAGCTAAACATAAAGAATATGAATACAATCATTTAAATATAATAGAAATGTATTGACTAGTTTATATCAGGCATTGTTTTCACAGAATTTGCTTCATTTTGCATCTTTGTGTTTCATACTTTCAGAAATCAACAAGATAACTATGAAATAAAATTTTACCTTTTCATAGAAATTAAATGTTTGACTCCTCTAAATAAAAGCTGTTTTGGAAGAAATGGCAAAAAATGTGCCAGTATGCAGCTGAAATATTGGCTCAAAATAATCTGTTCATAGTTTTAAAAAATTGGTCATGATATTTTCTTCATAACAAGATGAACAGAATATAAAGACCAATGGGAACTCCTGAGTCATAAAAAATGTGCATCAGGAGGTGAAAATTGAATTTATTTTCACACCATTATTTTTTGGTATACTACGTAATGCATATGCATTAGTGACAAAAAAAAACCCTGTTTCTTTCAACATGAATACAAATCCAAACAATCTATTCAAATAAAGTCCAGTACATGATTAGGTCAAAAGAAGGGTGAAAATATTATCTTATGCCTGAAAGATAAACAATCAAGGGATTGATGAAACAGGAAAAGAAAAAGCTTTTAAAGGCCAGCCACAGAACTCTCCCTGCCAATAATCCTCTATTATCCAAGCTCAAGATCATGAGTTAGAGTTGTCCTGCCAGTATAATGATAAATTGTAGTCCAAGATTTCTATGCCAAGATATCCAGAGCCAAAATCAGAAATATCCCAGGAGATTTAAAGAAGAAGGCTTTCAACGGCTTTTCAGCAGAGCAGCTGGTGTCATCAAATGGTCAGAGAAATCATAGGCGGCGTGGTTGCTACCACTTTATTATTGCATTCACCTGCTCCAGGGTTGATAGAATCTGTCTTTAATGCCCCTTGTCTAGAATTTAGTATTTTAAAAACTATTTTAACAATTCCAGTCAAAATCTTAGGTCTTTAAAAAAGATATGCTAAAATATTTCACCAGTCTGTCAAGCCACATTCTGCCATCGTCTCACATAATGCAAACGTTCCAGTTCCAAAAATAAATAAATAAATAAAATTCTTTTATTTTGGAGTTTTCTTTTATCTTCCAATTTTTTTTTCAAAGAAGAGAAAATCATCAACGTAGAAATTTAGATTCTCATTCGACTAAAATGTTGCATTGCAGAGTAATACTGCTTACTCCATTTTACATCAGGTAGGTAGATTTAGTGAAACGCAAAGCAGCTGCCTGAAATCTGATGAACAGAGTAAATAATAACTACATATCTGATCTAGAATGAGCAAGCATACATGTATAAGGTGTATCCTTATATATCATTGCAAAAACAAAATAGTGATGACATGGGGATGAATTCTATAGTTACCAGAGGTAGATGGGTGTCCAAATGCAAACTGTCTATTCTAGTCAGTAAGAACTCTTGTGTCAGAGAATCCTGGTTTTATACCCAGTTCTATAGTTAGTATCAACCAGGTAGCGCTACTGGTAAAGAATCTGCCAGCCAGTGCAGGAGACCTAAGAGACTTGGGTTCGATCCTTGGGTTGGGAAGATTCCCTGGAGAAGGGAATGGTAACCCACTCCAGTACTCTTGCCTGGAGAATCTCATGGACAGAGGAGCCTGGCAGGCCACACAGTCCATAGGGTTGCAAAGAGAAACGGCCGAAGTGACTTAACACACACAGAACGTGAGGCCATAGACAAGTTAATATCTTTAAGGTTTAAATCCTCACGTTTAAAAATAGGTTAATCATAGAATCTGCCTCAGAGAATTGTTGAGAATAGTAAATAAGCTCCCATAGGTTTAACATGCAATATAATGCCTGGTATGTTATAGTATCCCGCCAAAAATAGAAAATGCTTTATATCTATTATATGTTATCATTTAGTGAGTACCTATTATATTCCAGACAAAGTATTCTGTAGTTTATTAGATTATTCCAAATCATTACAACAGCCTTATAGTTTGATAGAATTAGCTGCTCTATATAGAAGTGGATCTTGAGGTTCAGGCAGGGTTTTATGGAACACGTTTATATGATTATTAAGTAGTTTCATGACAATTCCACCTATATCTGTCCAATTATTTTTTGCTTCACAGATATAATTAGAGGCAAGAGTTCTGATAGTAAAATACATCTTAATTGTATGTGACCTGAATTGAATGTGACCTATTCAGATCTAACTGGAACCTAGTTGTGGATCTGGTACCTCCTAAAGGATTTTGAAAGGACATGTGCCTCTTGCTTCCAAATACTATTCCTATTTGCAAAACACAATAACTTTCACATCACAAAATGTTATTCCTCTAAGTTAAACACTTGTTTTACAAATATGTTTCTCTCTTAAAATAGAAGCATTTCCAAAGAGAGGTAAAAGGTGGAAAAAATTAAGAGATCCTAGTCTCTGTATTTTGTTTGTTTATTTAAGAAGTGTTTTCATAGTTTCCAGAGAAGATTTACAGCAATGGAAACCATATTGGGTGCCCATAGCAGTGAAAATTAAAACAACTTAGATCACTTAAGATAAATTTTTAGTCTTCAAATGATACTCAATATCTGGCTTGTCTTTTAAAGCAATTCTGTGTTGTTCCAAATTCCTGTTGAAGTTTTTCCTGAATATGAAATATTTAAAAATAGGTCTAGGGGGTAGGGGAGGAATAAATTAGGATTTGGGGATTAACAAATTCAAACTTCTATATATAAATAGATAAACAACAAGGTACTACTGTATAGCACATAGGACTATATTCAATGAGTGAGTGAGTGTTAGTTACTCAGTTCAGTTCAGTTCAGTTGCTCAGTCGTGTCCGACTCTTTGTGACCCCATGAATCGCAGCATGCCAGGCCTCCCTGTCCATCACCAACTCCTGGAGTTCACTCAGACTCACGTCCATCAAGTCGGTGATGCCATCCAGCCATCTCATCCTCTGTTGTCCCCTTCCCCTCCTGCCCCCAATCCCTCCCAGCATCAGAGTCTTTTCCAATGAGTCAACTCTTCACATGAGGTGGCCAAAGTACTGGAGTTTCAGCTTTAGCATCATTCCTTCCAAAGAAATCCCAGGGCTGATCTCCTTCAGAATAGAGTCCAACTCTTTGTGACTCTGTGGACTGTAGCCTGCCAGGCTCCTCTCTCCACGGGGATTCTCCAGGCAAGAATACTGGAGTGGGTTGCCATTTCCTTCTCCAGGGGTTCTTCCCAAGTCAGGGATCGAACACGGCTCTCCCACACTGCAGGCAGACTCTTTACATATTGAGCCACCAGTGAAGCCCTACTATATTCAATATCTTATAATAAACCATAATGGAAAAGAATGTGAAAAAAAGAATATATATATCTGAATCACTTGCTATATACCAGAAACCAGCACAACATTGTAAATCAACTATACTTCAATTTTTTAAAAAAATTGTTGTGAAGGCAGCCAGAAAACTCTTAGACTCAAATTGCTGCAGCAACCTTGAACTCAATCGATACAATACACCTCAAACAACTTTCTATGCAACTCTTTTCATAAAAGAATATGAGGGATGCTTTTAAAGAATGTTCTGATAAACGCTAGATTTATCATCTCAAGTAGTTATGTCCTAAAGGATCCATCTTATCTATCATAATATATATTTGAATTTGTGGTGACATAGGTAGAAGCCCAGACTTTTAAGCAGAGAATGCTGCTGCTGCTAAGTCGCTTCAGTCGTGTCCGACTCTGTGCGATCCCACAGATGGCAGCCCATTGGGCTCTGCCATCCCTGGGATTCTCCAGGCAAGAACACTGGAGTGGGTTGCCATTTCCTTCTCCAATGCATGAAAGTGAAAAGTGAAAGTGAAGTCGCTCAGTTGTGTCTGACTCAGCGACCCCATGGACTGCAGCCTCCCAGGCTCCTCTGTCCATGGGAGTTTCCAGGCAAGAGTACTGGAGTGGGATGCCATTGCCTTCTCCAATACAGGTACATAAAACAGATTTTCTGAAAAGGTTATGACAATAATAGCATTTAACGATTTCAAAATGTTACCAGATAGTCAAATTATAGATTCAAAAGTGATATATTAACAATCAGATAATTTACTAAAACTTTTAAAAATCATTTTCTCATAAGATAGTTACAGATTTTCACTTGGAAATCATTATAATCATGATTTTTCCAATAAATATGGTGTTTTTAATAATAGTCAGATAAATCATAGTAAAATAAGTAAACCAGATGGTTTGCATCACTAAGGAACAGAAGCAAATTTTCAGCACTCTAAAAACTCTCAATGACAAGGGTAGGATTTTGACTGGTTTAGCTGTTGAGAAGCCTTTTTCATTCTTTACATCTTGTCACAATTGAAAATGAGGCAGAAAAACTTTTGAGTCTCAAAACATACATGTCAAGATTTTTCTGACTCCTGTTGGGACCCTACAAACCATCAAGTCTTTATAGTACATTCTCCACAGAACAAGTAATGAGGTGAAAAGCAGCTCCATTTCTGTTTCCTCCAAGTTGGAAAATGTGAAACAAAAATTGGACAGACACAAAGTGAGCCATGAGCCACATGCCATTGTCTGAACTCTGAGAAAAGGAAGCATTACACATGCGCACATCTGCACAAGACCATATGCTTCCCAGATTCCTCTTAAAGAAGAAAACTAATTCTTTATGATTCAGGGGAACACAGCCGATCCCTAAGCACAGCTGCAGAGTGGGAATCATAGAGAAGGACCTGCAGAGAATAAAGTCACAAATGAATTACTAACAGCAACTGCATATTTCAAACCTGAAAATTCTTTTGAATGTATTTGCATTGTTTGAGACCAATTACTCTTTCTACTCCCCTGTATTTTTATTTCGGGTAGTATAGTCCTTTCCTGAGTTCATAATTCTAAACCACAGTGCCAAATGCCATGTGGTCTTAATAAAAATTAATCTAACCTTGAACAGAAAAACCAGAAAGACTGTTTGCTTTTAAATTCCTTTCCAATACATCTCTCTCCTAAATATTCATAGTTATAAGTATCTGTTATTTAATATATATGTAATATAATATTATGTTAATATTTTTATTATATAAATAAAACTCTTTGCTAGTCATTTAAAATTCTTAAATACAGTCTCCTCTAAAAACTTCATACATGCTCAAAACTTACCTGCCTGCTGGCTACAATGGATAAAAACTGCTTGCCCATAGCCCCATGTTACAAGTGAGGACCTTTTATTCTTCTAATCCTACAAATATCCAGATGCGAGGATGAATTTATAACCTCAATTTCTTTCCTCATGAAATATTTCAACTTTAACCTGATAAATATTTTTACAAATCACACAACTGGTTTCTTCAAACACAATCACCAAATGATTACCCAAAAGGCAGAAAGAGCTGTACAGAATCACTTGCAGAAACTTTCTTTGGAGCTATGAAGATTTTTCAGTTCAGTTCAGTCACTCAGTCGTGTCCGACTCTTTGCGAACCCATGGACTGCAGTACACCAGGCCTCCCTGTCTATCACCAACTTCCGGAATTTACTCAAACTCAGGTCCATTGAGTCGGTGATGCCATCCAACCATCTCATTCTCTGTTGTCCCCTTCTCCTCCTGCCTTCAATCTTTCCTAGTATCAGGGTCTTTTCCAATGAGTCATTTCTTCGCATCATGTGGCCAAAGTATTGGAGTTTCAGCTTCAGCATCAGTCCTTCCAATGATTATTCAGGACTGATTTCCTTTAGAATGGACTGGTTAGATCTCCTTGCAGTCCAAGGGACTCTCAAGTCTTCTCCAACACCACAGTTCAAAAGCATCAATTCTTCGGCGCTCAGCTTTCTTTCTAATCCAACTTTCACATCCATACATGACTACTGGAAAAACCATAGCTTCACCATAGTGAAGATTTTTAGAGCAGTACTAATTTTATCTGTTTAAATCCTAGGCTTTGCAGCAAAATTTTCTTTAAATACAGGGATATATACATTTCTTAAATTTTGGAAAATGCTGAGACATAAACAAAAAAACAAAACCAAGCATCATCAGAGAACATTAAATGACTTGCCAAAGTCAAACAAGCTATTAGTGATAAATCTAAACTTACAACTCTGACCTAGTGTCATGTAGACACTCACATATATATCTATCTTTCTGAATTTTTTCTTTAATGAATTAAGAAGCAGACCAGGTGTATACACAGTCTACTTTCTCCTCTGCACACAGTGAAACCTGATATATTTCAACCTATGTTTAAAATAAAAGTTCAAAATCCAAGCCTAGATAGCCCAGTGATTAAGAGTCACTTAAACAAATATGGGGAACTCTTAGAAAAATATATGTATGTTTTAGCAATATACACTTGAGCACTGAACTAAGAAAATAAGTTCAATAAAATAATTTCACTTGTATATACTTATATCAATTACATTAACCTTTATTTACATTTTAAACATCCAAATAAAAAGCTATAGTCTTATAGAATCATGTTTTAGAGTTCAAATATATCTTGTTCTTAAAATTTTTAATATTTCAATTTAATGAAGAATTTCAGGGATATGACTGTCTTTTCAAATCTATTTCCTTCATTACTTTGTTTTTAAGCACTCCTGTCATATCTTTACAGCATGACAAAATGTCATTTCAAAATCCATCCTTTAGATATATTCCAATTAGGCTTTTAAAGCAATTTAGAAGAGTGCTGTAACTACCTAAATTGAAAAGCTTAAAGCTGAGGAACTAAAATGAAGTGATTTACAGTCTAGAATTATTTGGAAAGTTTTAGAGTAAGATAAACTTCTAGAAGACTGATGTCCCATACATATTTTAACATTTTGAAGTATTTTGTCCAACTAAAACTAAAATACACTGGCAAACTGAGCAGTCAGTTTACTTAAGCTTGAAAATTCCATTTCATTCAAATTGGATACAGTAGTTAGGTAAAACAATGGGCCTTCTATTTTCTGCCACAATTTTTTTTTTTTTTTAAGAAAAACGTATACAAGAGCTGTCATATGAGCAGCCTGTGTGCCTGCTCAGTGCAAGGCTTTATGTTTCTGAAAGGCCTCCACCCCCATCTCTTAATGCCTAAAATAAATCAATTTCATCTGTTGGTTGTTTTATTTCTAGTTTTTTTTTTTTTTCCCCTGCTTCCTTTCAGGCCAGTTTCCACAAAGCCATATGGCAGCTGAGAAAAGGAAAGCAATGAGCTGTATTTTCAGATCCAAACAAAAGGGTCTGTGGTGTCAGAGCAGTCCATGAATGCATGAGACACATTCATGTATAGAAGGGCCTCCAGCCCTGTCAGTGAGTACTAAAGGCAAGGCTGATGGAGCTGCCTCCGCTTAAACAGAGAAATATTGAGTGCTTTCCTTGTTCATGTCATCCGCTTTCATCCACCCCCACCTTTACCACATCCCTTCCCAGTCAGTCTGGTGCCAAAATCCCATTAGCTATATTAATGACATATGGCTGAAGGAAGAAGTGTGTGGCAGGACAAGAAAGGCACAAGTTGAACATTCTTTCTATTTATTTCTAATAGTTGTATCACAAGATGCAAGAATCCCAACAAAGACTGTGTCTATCAATTTTTTAAGAGTTCAGAATGTACCACAGAAAATAGTGTACTAGCACTGACTTATCTCACATCTACTCTTCTGTTCTCTAGTGACAGAAAAGAGTTGGTCGGATCTCTAAATGTTGAAATAATATAACATGTTTTTTAGGCTTTAAATTTTTGAGTCATAAGTTTTGACACAGTATGTTAGAAATTTTGGATCTCACTGACTACCTACACGGACACACACACACACACACACACACACACACACACTCACTTGCTTACTCATATATCTATTCTTTTGTAGTTTTAGACTACATATATATATACATATATATATATGGGTGGGGGTGCTTCCCTGGTGGCTCAGATGGTAAAGACTCTGCCTGCAATGCAGAAGACCAGGGTTCAATCCCTAGGTCGGGAAGATTCCCTGGCGAAGGGAATGGCAACCCACTCCAGTATTCTTGCCTGGAGAATCTCATGAACAGAGGCGCCTAGCAGGCTGCAGTCCACAGGTTTGTAAAGTGTTGGACACAACTAATCATGTGTGTGCATGCACATGTATGTGTGTGCTCAGTTACTTCAATTGTGTCCAACTCTTTATGAGCCTGTGGACTGTAGCCCACCAGACTCCTCAGACCATGGGATTCTCTAGGCAAGAACACTGGAGTAGATGGCCATGCCCTCCCCCAGGGGATTTCTCAACCTAGGGCTTGAAGCTCCATCTCCTGAGTCTCCTGGATTGCAGATGGATTCTTTACCCACTGAGTCACCTGGGAAACCCATATGTACATATACATATGTAAATATTAAAGCTGCAAGATTTTGAAGCAGTTAACTTCAAACCTTTTAAAACAAGTTCATCTGTTACTATTTAGAATAACAAGTCATGATGTACATAAGACAATGAACATCTTTAGATAAGTAAATTTAAAAAAAATATATGCTGCTCCCTCTTACACCAGTGCCTTATACTGAACATTATATTCATATCAGTAAGTGGTTAATAAGATGGAGAAAAGTTGGGTATGAATAATGCTTATTCTTTCTAAAGTGAGGAAAGGAAGAGATGAGGAATAACTTTTCTTCATACATGTGAGTATTCCTTTCATTCTATAAACTTAAAACCATGGCCAAACAATTTGGAATGTGCTTCTTATTCTGTTCAGCCTCTTAGAATCCTGTACTCAGTAACTGGATACTAGAATTATTATTTTTAAAAGTAATATACATTTAGATATTTAGGTTATAGAAATTAGACAATGGAGGCAGAGGTTAATGGAGAATTAATTATTCAGCATTAGAAAATATATAAAGGTTGATGGCAGGGAAAACTAGCAGTCCTGGAACTTGAGCGATGATAGTGATAATCTAAACAGTGCTCCAAAATGATACACCATCTTAGATAGTTTGGAGCAGGTGGATAAAATATTATGTTGCACCAAATATATAAGTGAGATTATGAAATCATCCTAAAAGAAAAATGTACAAACATAGGTAACAATGCTAGTGTACTTTCAAAAGAAATGGAAATTAGAATGGTTAAAAATATATTTGGGGCTTCTGATAATGGCAGATATTTATAAAAACTTCACCAAATCATTGCAAACAATCAAAATTAGGCCAAAAAATGAAAAAGAAGTTTTATTAAAAAAAATACTACTCTATTGGGTTAGATATGTGAGCATCTGGCTTTTAGCCTGAGTTCATCTCCCAACTCCAGTTCAGGAGAAGGAGTTGCACCTCAGTTTTTACCCTGGCCTCCTAGTGGCTTCCCTATGCTTACATCATTTAGAGATTAGCCGTGGATTTGGGTAGAACTTACATTTTGAGGGTTACTCTTCCTGTGATTCTCCCAAATTATATGCCTTACTAGCTCAAGGTGGCAGATGATTAAATTCAGGGAAGGTAAAGAAAAGTCACAGAATAGCTAAAATCCAAAATTGAATATAAATTATTTCCAAATCTCTGGAAGACTAATGATGACACAGGCATGTGGTAGATCCCTGACAGCATGAAGTACAAACCTGTAGAAACTAGGGAGAATTCTACCCTTGAAAGACATACTTGTTGCATGCAACATACTTGGAGCATGTAACTTACCTGAACACAGCATAGACATCAGTAAGCTAAGGCCTTTCTTGGTTTGAGGTTAAGAAGTTGAACTCTGGGATGACTGAATGACTAGAAATCTGGAGAAGGCGATGGCACCCCACTCCAGTACTCTTGCCTGGCAAATCCCATGGATGGAGGAGCCTGGTAGGCTGCAGTCCATGGGGTCGCGAAAAGTCAGACATAACTGAGTGACTTCCTTTTCACTTTTCACTTTCATGCATTGGATAAGGAAATGGCAACCCACTCCAGTGTTCTTGCCTGGAGAATCCCAGGGACGGGGGAGCCTGGTGGACTGCCGTCTATGGGGTCACACAGAGTCGGACACGACTGAAGTGACTTAGCAGCACAGAAGAAAGAAAATTACAGGAAGAGTAATCCTCAAAATCTAAGTTCTACCCAAGTCCATGGCTAATCTCTCAATGATGTAAGCAGAGGGACGCCACCAGGTAGCCAGAGTAAAGACTAATGGGCAAAAATCTAAGAAAAAGTGGGAAGAGGTATCATTATGAACCACTGTGGGTAAACAAATTTCGCTTTTTAAATTCAACCACCTGCCTACTAGAATAAACATTAAACAGTCTCAGAAGAAAAAGTGAGAATCCTCCGCCAAAAAAGAAACACCTTGATGTAAAATGTCCAATTTTCAACCAAAAACTAATAGATATGTGAAGGAACAGAAAAATGACTCATATGTTGGGGAGGAAAAAAGCGATTAATAGAAACTGACTCCAACTGGGTTAGATATTATATCTAGTCAATAAGGACTTCCAATTAACTAGTATAATTATACTAGTATAAATTGTAGGAAACTGCATTAAAAATTATAGGACAGTATGAGATCAATGAATGAACAGAAAATCAATAATAACAACAAATAAAAACTATTAACTTGAATAACTGAAAAAGTTCTAGAGGAGTCAACAAAATATGTGATATGACAGAATACCTTAAAGAAAGGTAAGTAAAAATACATAAAGTTTAAAAAGTAAAAGATATGAATAAAAGCAAACTATACCTCAGATATAATTAAGACATAAAGTGTAACTCAGATATAATGAAAGAAAATTATAAATACATGAATATACATAAAAGAAAAATGTGTGTATATACACATAATTGCTTAAATAACAGAGCTCATTGTTGCTCTGGTCTTCAAAGTTCATTATGATGCTCCCCACTATATTTACCCCAATATTACTGCTAAATATCCTATTAATAGCAATAAATTGTGTCACAAGTATATATAGCACATTCTCACTGTATATTCCCATCCTTCTTGAATTTCTTGAGGTCTTTAGACTAGGTTCAGAATCCCTAGGACTTGCTCATATGAGATTTTACATTTTTTTTTTTCTTTAAGGACACTGATAACAGTTGCCCACTCAATGTCCATTTTTCTCTTTTTCTTTACTACTAGGTCTCTGATACTCTTTAATATGAAATATCACCCATTTAAAAAACTGTAATTCAGTTTTGGCAAAGGGGAAATAAATAAGTTTGTAGTACTCATGCTTCTGGCATGATTTCAAATGCTTTATCCTTATTAATGTATTAAGGAATGAGATAGCTATGAGGTAGTTACTGTTATTAATTTCATTTTACTAATTTTGAATTTGAAGCAAGAGAGTCTAAATAACTTAGGCAGCATGCCCTTAGCTTTTAACCTCCCTCCTATGTAGAATGAGATGCATTCTACAGGTGCAATGGCCATCTTATGAATACGAATAAAAAATTACCATGCTTAAAGTGGCAAAGCAGACAGATAAGCTGCTCGGGAGTGTTAGTGATTTTTGTTGTTATCTATGCCAGGTATGCCCTCTGGATTTGATATTTGGTCTGAAATAATTTCTTAATGTTAGCATCTTTTTTTCTATACAATGTGCATAAAATATATTTAAAAAACAATGAGAATTCCCCTGCCTGATTAGGACTTCTCAGCAAGTCCTGGTTCACTTCTATCTAATGTTTTTTTCTTTAGCCTAGAACTTTCCTTTCTCATTTTATTAGGAGCAGCTTGAAGAAAGTGGGCAGCATCTTCAGCACTTTGCCTGGCCAAGTTCATTAGACAAATATGCTATTTTCCACATTACCGTAGGTGACAACATCTAAACTATTACCACACAACAAGTGGTAGTAGAAAGTAGTTTCTCCCTTTCCTCCAGATTACAATGATATTTTTCTTACTTTCCTTAAAGTTCCCACTGACATCAAAAGGCTATTAAAAAGCAAGGGCCATGAGGTTTCCATTAATAGTCTCTCTGTTTTTGGCTTTTACTAACTCTCACTTCAAGACTTTTCAAGCTTCCTTTTGTCCACTTTCCACTAATTCCCAAAGATATATAAATATTTACATAAAATTTTCTAGCACCCTATTTAAAGTAACCAAAGCATGCTCGAACAATTCCAAAATGTTGTAGTTTGTATAATACTAATTCTAATTTTATTCACAAATGTGCAGTTTGGTCTGGGTCTCTCAGGGACAGTTCATCTCTAGTCTAATGTCAGTTGGGAGCAGTGTTGGAATCATCTGAAGACTGACTCAAATAATAGATATTGACTGATAGATGTTGATAATAAATATTGATCTAAAGTCAATAGACCCTACTATCAACTGAGACTTCAGCTGGACCTGGGCCTGGGGCTGGGATAGCTACATATGGTTCTACATAATCTGGTACACAAAATCAAGTGTAACAAGAGGATGAAGCAAAAGCTTTATTTCCTTTTAAAATTTAGTCATGGAAGTCACATAGTGTCACATTTGCCATAGTTGAATCCTACCAAATTTGAAAGAAAATATAAGCTCTACCTCTAAATTATAGGAAGAGCATTTAAAATAGAATATATTAGTGTGACCATTTTTGAAAATTATAATGTCACCACAAAAATTCTTTAATGTGAGACAATAAATCCGTATTTGATTAAGTCATTACAGTCAAATTCCTGTAACAGGCACACATTGCTATAGACACATATTGTATATGTTTTTATTCTGTATTTATTATCTGTTTCTCCTACTAGACTGTAAATTCCATAAGAGCAGAGATTATTTCTACTGTATTCCCCATTCTGTTCACACTGGCTATTAATTTTAATAAACATTTGTTGAGATGAATAAATGGATGTACACTGGGGCAATAGAAAGAGAAGGCTGAGAGCTTTGGGAGTTAAATGTTTTTCACTGAGGTTGAGTATGAAGTTCTATGTTGTGGTACACACTGATTCACAATGGCAGCAGGACAAAGCCTCATGGACCTGACATACTCTTGAGCATGTCAGATGAACTTTACTCTCAGAATGCTCAGGAATCCCAAGTAGCGTGTGTGTGTGTGTGTGTGTGTGTGTGTGTGTGTGTGTAAGCACCAGCAAAGGCCTGAAAACAAACAACCAAAAAAATGAACAGAGTTCCTTGGCAATACCTTTCTAAGGACATTTTATTCCTAAGCTCAGTCTACTTCACAAATTTCTAATAGAAGCAATTTTTAAGTAGTCTTGAACTTACATAATACAGCAAACTAAAAGAAGTGAGAATGCTTTTAATTCAAGTACTATGGCATGAAAATATTTGAATTTCACATTAGATAAGAAGAAATAGTAGCAGGAATATCATACATTCACTAGAAATAAGACACTGTTACTACAATTATTAAATATATTGATTAAAGTAATTTTGCACAATTTCATGAATATTTACATTCATATTTCTTCCAAGGCTTAAACTCAGTGATTGGGGGAAAAAAAAAAAGTGTCTCATAGAAAAAATGGAAACTTCTTTCCCTCCCGTATGACATATGTGATTACCTCATGCTCAAAGGAATGTATGTTGTAAATACTGGATTTATAGCAACACCTCAGATAATTACACAGTTTTAAGGGTATTGAGCAGAGAAAGAATTGCTGACTGTCCAGACAATGCCCTCTTTCATTCAGTATTAGTCTCAGAAGAATGTGATGGTATGGGTTAACTATGTTTATGTTGTCCTTAAGGAGAAGAAAGTTTATATTATTTCAAAAGGCAATATTCTTTTAACAAGCTCAACCCATAGGAAAGAAATAAAGCCTTATAAAAATTGGAATAAATGTCTTCAAACCAATATGTTATTTGAAACACTATTTTACATGGTATATTCATTTTTTGTCTCACCCTCACATAACTCAGCAAATGGCTATTGAATTTAAGCAGTCTCAAGGGTAAAAGCATAAAGCTGAATGTTGCTGTTGGATTTACTTGAGCTCAAACAGCGTCTGGATTTGTTGGTCATGGCATTCCCTCCTAAATCCTCAAGTGTCTGTTTGAGCCCAGTTATACTAGAACAATTCAACAATTCAGGGTTTCTTTTTCTATATAAAAACATCTGTTTACATGGCTTATACCTAAATGAATATGAGCATGTTATCATTTACTGAAAAAATGACAAGATGGTATAAAGCTTTTGTCCGAATAATCACTATTCAAGTCAAGCTTTAATACTTTCATAAATTGTAGGATGCAGTCTAACTCTCTTTGCTTTGAACTATTTCTAGTAGTAAAGAGTTTACCAAAAGACACAGATTCAAAATCAATCATTATGAAAACATTTTTAAAAGTCCCACTATTTGTTCTTTCTATTTCAGTCTAGTTCAGTCGCTCAGTTGTGTCTGACTCTCTGCGACCCCATGAATTGCAGCACGCCAGGTCTCAATGTTCATCACCAACTCCTGGAGTCCACCCAAACCCATATCCATTGAGTCGGTAAGGCCATCCAACCATCTCATCTTCTGTTGTTCCCTTCTACTCCTGCCCTCAATCTTTCCCAACATCAGGGTCTTTTAAAATGAGTTAGCTCTTCACATCAAGTGGCCAAAGTATTAGAGTTTCAGCTTCAACATCAGTCCTTCCAATGAACACCCAGGACTGATCTCCTTTAGGATTGACTGGTTGGATCTCCTAGCAGTCCAAAGGACTCTCAAGAGTCTTCTCCAACACCACAGTTCAAAAGCAACAATTCTTCTGCACTCAGCTTTCTTCACAGTCCAACTCTCACATCCATACATGACCACTGGAAAAACCACAGTCTTAACTAGATGGACCTTTGTTGGCAAAGTAATGCCTCTGCTTTTTAATATGCTATCTACGTTGGTCATAACATTCCTTCCAAGGAGTAAGCATGAAAGTGAAAGTGAAGTCGCTCATTTGTGTCCGACTTTTTGCGAGCCCATGGACTGAGGAGCCTGGTGGGCTACATACAGTCCATGAAATTTTCCAGGCAAGAGTACTGGAGTGGGTTGCCATTTCCTTCTCCAGGGGATCTCCCCAACCCAGGGATCAAACCCGGGCCTCCCACACTGTGGCAGATGCTTTACCATCTGAGCCACCAGAGAAGCATAGGATACCACAAATAAATAAAACAAAATCTAGTGTCTCTGCGTTTTAATATGCTGTCCAGGTTGATCATAACTTCCTTCCAAGGAGTAAGCGTCTTTTAATTTCATGGCTGCAGTCACCATCTGCAGTGATTTTGGAGACCAGAAAAATACAGTCAGCCACTGTTTCCCCATCTCTTTGCCATGAAGTGATGGGACCAAATGCCATGATCTTAGTTTTCTGAATGTTGAACTTTAAGTCAACTTTATTACTCTCCTCTTTTACCTTCACCAAGAGGCTCTTTAGTTTTTCTTCACTTTCTGCCATAAGGGTGGTCTCATCTGCATATCTGAGGTTATTGATATTTCTCCCGGCAATCTTGATTCCAGCTTGTGCTTCCTCCAGCCCAGCATTTTTCATGATGTACTCTGCATATAAGTTAAATAAGCAGGGTGACAATATACAGCCTTGAAGTACTCCTTTTCCTATTTGGAACCAGTCTGTTGTCCCATGTCCAGTCCTAACTGTTGCTTCCTGACCTGCATATAGGTTTCTCAAGAGGCAGGTCAGGTGGTCTGATATTCCCATCTCTTTCAGAATTTTCCACAGTTTATTGTGATCCACACAGTCAAAGGCTTTGGCATAGTCAATAAAGCAGAAATGGATGTTTTTCTGGAACTCTCTTGCTTTTTCCATGATCCAGTGGATGTTGGCAATTTGATCTCTGGTTCCTCTGCCTTTTCTAACACCAGCTTGAACATCTGGGAGTTCACAGTTCACGTATTGCTGAGTATAACTTTGAGCATTAATTTACTAGCATGTGAGCTGAGTGCAGTTGTGCAGTAGTTTGAGCCTTCTTTGGCATTGCATTTCTTGGGAATTGGAATGAAAACTGACCTTTTCCAGTCCTGTGGCCACTGCTGAGTTTCCCAAATTTGCTGGCATATTGAGTGCAGCACTTTCACAGACACTTCCACTGTATAATCATAAGGGATTTGATTTAGGTCATACCTGAATGGTCTAGTGGTTTTCCCTACTTTCTTCAATTTAAGTCTGAATTTGGCAATAAGGAGTTCATGATCTGAGCCACAGTCAGCTCCCAGTCTTGTTTTTGCTGACTGTATAGAGCTCCTCCATCTTTGGCTGCAAAAAAATATAATCAATCTGATTTTGGTGTTGACCATTTGGTGATGTCCATGTGTAAAGCCTTCTCTTGTGTTGTTGGAAGAGGGTGTTTGCTATAAGCAGTGTGTTCTCTTGGCAGAACTCTATTAGCCTTTGCCCTGCTTCATTCCATATTCCAAGACCAAATTTGCCTGTTACTCCAGGTGATTCGTGACTTCCTACTTTTGCATTCCAGTCCCCTATAATGAAAAGGACATCTTTTCGGGGTGTTAGTTCTAGAAAGTCTTGTAGGTCTTCATAGAACCATTCAACTTCAGCTTCTTCAGCATTACTCGTCAGGGCATAGACTTGGATGATAGTGATATTGAATGGTTTGCCTTGGAAATGAACAGAGATAATTTGTCGTTTTTGAGATTGCATCCAAGTATTGCATTTTGGACTCTTTTGTTGACCATGATGACTACTCCATTTCTTCTAAGGGATTCCTGCCCACAGTAGTAGATGTAATGGTCATCTGAGTTAAATTCACCCATTCCAGTCCATTTTATTTCGCTGATTTCTAGAATGTGGATGTTCACTCTTGTCATCTCCTGTTTGACCACTTCCAATTTGCCTTGATTCATGGACCTAACATTCCAAGTTCCTATGCAATATTGCTCTTTACAGCATCTAACCTTGCTTGTATTACCAGTACCATCCACAGCTGGGTGTTATTTTTGCTTTGACTGCATCCCTTCGTTCTTTCTGGAGTTATTTCTCCACTGATGTCCAGTAGTATTTTGTGCACATACTGACCTACTGCTTCTTTTTATTTATGGTTAACATAAAATGTAAAGGGAAAGGTCTCATCAGAAACATTAGCATTGTTAGATCCACGTGTGCATAGATCTTCATAAAATTCAAATGGATACAGAAAACAGGTAATAACTTATTAGATAGGTATATTTCTCTTTATTCAAAGGTTGTGCAACATCTATACCTATACAAACAGAAGAATGTCAACTAGGAGAGGAGGTTAAAAAAGGAGATGTCGATTTTTTTTTTTTTTTTTCTGTTTCCTCATCTGATAGCTACCACTCCTTTATTTTGCAAATTTAGAGCTTGAACTTTTCAAAGTTGATGGAAGTAACAGAAAGGAATTGGAAAGTATTTACTTCCCTTATAATGCTATAGTGTTACAAAAGTTTAGCAAGTCAGCATCATTAAAGTAGGAATATTTTGTGCAATCTGAATGCAAAACTAAAGTGTCTTAAACTAATAATATACACTAGAGAGATGAATTCCTCTTCACTTGAGAATACTATGAACACCATGTCTACATAAACTGAAGATCTAGCTAACACAATGAAGGAATTCTGCTCCTGGACAGTTTTTGTGTGTTCTTTGGAAACTCTAACTCTGGACATATCTGGCGTACAATTCTCTTGTTAAGGATGCAAGAAATTTCATGGCTGGTCATTTGCAACCCCTTGGTTGCAAACCCCATGGACAGAGGAGCCTGGCAGGCTACAGTCCATGGGGTCGCAAAGAATTGTACACAAGCGATTGAACACAGCACACAGCACCAGTAAAGGAGATAGTTAACATTTTTCTTACATCCAAAGAAAAAAATTTCACATGGAAAGCTAATTTTTATTCCCAGAGTGAGTTATTAAGTAACGGTATTTTATCCAAAATCTTAATAGTTCAGCTAGTTCTTTAGCCCAAGGTATTTTCACCCTTTCAGTTGATTGTAATAGAATCAGAGATGATCCTTTCATGGTTCTCTTTCATGAATGTACCTCTTTGGAGCATGTGTACTTATGCATTTTTTTTTCTCTGGATGGTGACTTTGGAGGGCAGGCACCTTTCCAGGCATCTATCACTTCTTCCCTCCTATAGTGTGGCCTCAATTTTGCTTTTCATTGAATCCCAGGGGGCATACATCAAGCTCTCTTCCTGGTCACTTTGAAGACTTCCTCTCTTTACTTAAAGTGAGGGGAAGGACTTGCCTGTCTTAGCCCATTATGCTGGAGTGGGGGTGGAGGAGGGGAACCAGAACACTGAGTTCCTCATGTAAAATCTCTTCACTTTTAACAAGACTTCTCTCTGCCTCTTAATCTCTTGTTGCTGCTGCTGCTAAGTCGCTTCAGTCATGTCCGACTCTATGCAACCCCATCGACAGCAGCCCACCAGGCTCCTCCATCCCTGGGATTCTCCAGGCAAGAACACTGGAGTGGGTTGCCATTTCCTTCTCCAATGAATGAAAGTGAAAAGTGAAAAGTGAAAGTGAAGTCGCTCAGTCATATCCAACTCTTAGCGACCCCATGGACTGCAGCCCACCACGCTCCTCCATACATGGGATTTTCCAGGCAACAGTACTGGAGTGGGGTGACTTTGCTTAATCTCTTAGGTAACTGATAAAGATAAAAGCCACTTTATTCAACTTAGTATTACTAGACACTGCAGCTGAAACTGAAAGGAAAAGAACTGCATTTATAATCATGTCACATAATTACAAGAACCNCCATACATGGGATTTTCCAGGCAACAGTACTGGAGTGGGGTGACTTTGCTTAATCTCTTAGGTAACTGATAAAGATAAAAGCCACTTTATTCAACTTAGTATTACTAGACACTGCAGCTGAAACTGAAAGGAAAAGAACTGCATTTATAATCATGTCACATAATTACAAGAACCATATTTGTGCACTAAGTTAGGAGTTCTAGATAATCCACTGAGGGAAAGTGACGAATCCAAAAAAATAAAACATGAGATTATATTGGTATACTGACAATAGAGGGATTTTTCTCAGTCTTGAGTACACAATTGTTTTTATCTGTATATGGGAGGCAAATTAAAATTCATTGAACAGGGAAAGTTATATTCTGTGAGTAAGAATGATATGGCAAATCTGGTGATAGGCACATTAGCACAGATAATATAGTTTTATTTAATGACATCCTGAGAAACGCTGGACTGGAAGAAACACAAGCTGGAATCAAGACTGCTGGGAGAAATATCAATAACCTCAGATATGCAGAAATGGACAGGGAGACCTGGCGTGCTGTGATTCATGGGGTCGCAAAGAGTCGGACATGACTGAGTGACTGAACTGAACTGAATGACATCCTAATGGGCTTCCATTCTAGTAAAGAATCTGTCTGCCAATGCAGGAGACGCAAGAGATGCAACTTGAGTCTCTGGGTAAGGAAGATCCCCTGGAGAAGGAAATGGCAACCCACTTCAGTATTCTTGCCTGGGAAATTCCAGGGACAGGGGAGCCTGGCAGGCTACAGTCCATGGGGTCGCAAAGAATTGTACACAAGTGATTGAACACAGCATATAGGGTAAGGAAGATCCCCTGGAGAAGGAAATGGCAACCCACTTCAGTATTCTTGCCTGGGAAATTCCAGGGACAGGGGAGCCTGGCAGGCTACAGTCCATGGGGTCGCAAAGAATTGTACACAAGTGATTGAACACAGCATATAGCACCAGTAAAGGAGATAGTTAACATTTTTCTTACATCCAAAGAAAAAAATTTCACATGGAAAGCTAATTTTTATTCCCAGAATGAGTTATTAAGTAACAGTATTTTATCCAAAGCTTATTGTTTCAGGGGACATCATATTGCCTCTTCATAAAGTAGGAAGTTTTTACTACTACTATATATTATGGTTTTAGAAATTTAGAACTGTGTCCTTTGGTACAAAATTATGTGCCCCATTGAACATTTCCCCCCACTAAACCTTGTATTACATATTTACTTTGGTTATGATCTTGCAAATATGCATATAACTTAGAATTTTCAGCAATAAATGGTAAAAGCAATTTTGGAAATCATGTAGCTAGAAACTCAGGGAAAATAAAAATGATATAGAAAGGGGAAAATCTGGACTTAAAAAATTCTAAATTTTTTATCTTGGGTTAATCCAAAATAATTTTGCCAAAACTGTTCCAGTTAGGGGCTAGAGAAGGAATCAGTTGCCAATATAATAATCGGGGGCATGTCACACACTGGCCACAGTGGAAGGGGTCAGAGTGAGGAGAAAAGTTTCCTACATCAGAGGCCTGGGATCAATTTGGATTCTCAGCAATCTTTTGTTAGTTTGAAAAAAACCTTTAATTTTAGAAATTAGTAGTTGTTTTTTTTTGTTTGATTTTGCTTAATTGACATCTTTAGTATGAAGCAGCAAAGACAGGATTTAGTGAGATGAGTAGATTGAGTTTACATTTGAAATCTACAAAAAGAAATTGTATAAGTTTATGATTCATTTTGTTCTACTGTTACTGCTATGGTCTGATGTGTCCGTTCAGATTCAAACATTGAATTGCCCAGTGTGAGGTTATTAAGAGATGGGGCCTTTGGTAGATGATTAAGTCAGGAAGCACCCTTGAGATTGGTCCTGGGTGTTCATTGGAAGGACTGATGTTGAAGCTGAAACTCCAATCCTTTGGCCACCTGATACAAAGAGCTGACTCATTGAAAAGACCCTGATGCTGGGAAAGATTGAGGGCAGGAGGAGAAGGGAATAACAGAGGATGAGATGGTTGGATGGCATCACTGACTCAATGGTCATGGGTTTGGGTGGACTCCAGGAGTTGGTGATGGACTTGGAGGCCTGGCGTGCTGCAGTTCATGGGGTTGCACAGTTGGACACGACTGAGCAACTGAACTGAACTGAAGAGACACTATAGAATTCAGCTCCTTCCATTATGCAAAGTTACAGTGAGAAGTCTGCAACTGTAAGGGGGCTCTCACTTGACTATTCTGACAGTCTGATCTGAGACTCCAGGCCTCCAGAACTTTCAGACGAAATTTCTGTTATTTATAAGCTACTCAGGCTGTAGTATGTTGTTATAGCAGCTTGAGTGAACTAATACAGTACAAATATGAAAAGAATCTGTGTACTTTTTAATAGGAAACTATGAACATGAACAATTTCTTATGATTTGTTCTAATATTTTGTTGACTAAATATACTTCATTTATGAACAAATGCTGCCTTTAGTCCTCAGTTATTTTTTCCTTGCCCACAGCAGTTTTACTTGAAAATACTAACAAACTATAATTGATTTTAAAAATAAATTCCTAAATTATCAGTGAACTAGAGTGGCTTCTAAGTTGGTGATTGACCTTAATCAGTTAGTTTGAATTAGGGCCTGATCGATTTAGTGTTTTTAACCAGAGATCAAGTTTTAAATTTAGTTTCTCAAGATAAAATTTTCATCAAAGAGAGTAGTCCATATGTCTGTCTTCATCATTTGGATTAGCCAAGGAAGGGGAAGATATCACTGTGAAGTGACATGCAAGTGAAGTTCATTGCTAGGGTTAGTAATAACCATTTTCTGAAAGAAAAAAAAAATGGTGCAATTTACAGGGGTATACATTTCTGTTAAAAGACAATAATAAAACTTTCTTTCAATGTATTTCTCTTCCCCTATGTCCTAATTTCATAGACCATAATCAAAATGGCAAGTTTGGCATCTCAAGTCTCTGTGGCTGTAACAATTTTTCGCAGCTAGTAACAGATTCATTTCTGCTAAAATTCTATTACTCTAAGCAATTTCTCTCAAGGATTGTAACAATTCTTGTGAAAACAGATCAGCAGCTTTCAGTATAATCTTACTTCATCTAACTGGAACAAGGTCCACTTCTGGTAAATCCTGCAACTGGATGTGACAGGAATAGAAAACTCTATTTCAGTATCTTGCAGAATGTGGTGAAAGGCATTTGGAAGGTGGTTTGGATTGTTTTTTGTTTTGTGTTGTTTTCAGTTCTTCTCTTAGCATTAGCTTTTGTTCTATTATATTTTCAGTAATACTTTAAAGTGACAGCTTGTGTATTTTAAGAGAAATAAAATGAAGGGATAAGGGACGGCTGTCTTTCAACTGTTCACTGAACATATAAAACAATATAAGCAACGACCTTTTGGAAATATTTTTAAATTCTTACATTTACTGAAACTCCAGTACTTTGGCCACCTCATGTGAAGAGTTGGAAAAGACTCTGATGCTGGGAGGGATTGGGGGCAGGAGGAGAAGGGGACGACAGAGGATGAGATGCCTGGATGGCATCACGGACTCGATGAACATGAGTCTGAGTGAACTCCGGGAGATGGTGATGAACAGAGAGGCCTGGCGTGCTGCGATTCATGGGGTCGCAAAGAGTCGGACACGACTGAGAGACTGAACTGAACTGAGATAGCATATTGAAAAGCAGAGACGTTACTTTGTCAACTAAGGTCCGTCTGAAGTGAAGTCGCCTAGTCGTGTCCGACTCTTTGCGACCCCGTGGACTGTAACCTACTAGGCTTCTCTGTCCATGGGATTCTCCAGGCAAGAATACTGGAGTGGATTGCCATTTCCTTCTCCAGGGGATCTTCCCGACCCAGGGATCGAACCTGGATCTCCCACATCGGAGGCAGACGCTTTAACCTCTGAGCCACCAGGGAAGCCCAGTCAAGGCTATAGTTTTTCCAGTGGTCATGTATGAACATGAGAGTTGGACTATGAAGAAAGCTGAGTGTCGAAGAATTGATGCTTTTGAACTGTGGTGTTGGAGAAGACTCTTGAGAGTCCTTTGGACTGCAAGGAGATCCAACCAGTCCATTCTGAAGGAGATCAGATCTGGGATTTCTTTGGAGGGAATGATGCTGAAGCTGAAACTCCAGTACTTTGGCCACCTCATGCGAAGGGTTGACTCATTGGAAAAGACTCTGATGCTGGGAGGGATTGGGGGCAGGAGGAGAAGGGGAAGACAGAGGATGAGATGGCTGGATGGCATCACCTACTTGATGGATGTGAGTCTGAGTGAACTTCGGGAGTTGGTGATGAATAGGGAGGCCTGGTGTGCTGCGATTCATGGGGTCGCAAAGAGTCGGACATGACTGAGCGACTGAAATGAACTGATGGACTGCACCCCACTAGGCTCCTCTGTCTGTGAGATTCTCCAGGCAAAAATACTGGAGTGGCTTTTCCTGTCCTCCTCCAGGGGATCTTCCTGACCCAAGTCAAACCTGAGTCTCTTGCATTGCAGGCAGATTCTTTAATGCTAACTCACCAGGCAAGACCCACACTCAGTTATACTCATTCGTAAATAATTTAGTTCAGTTCAGCTCAGTTCAGTTGCTCAGTCGTGTCCGACTCTTTGTGACCCCATGAATTGCAGCACACAGGCCTCCCTGTCCATCACTAACTCCTGGAATTCACTCAAACTCATGTCCATGGAGTCGGTGATGCCATCCAGCCATCTCATCCTCTATCGTCCCCTTCTCCTCCTGCCCCCAAACCCTCCCAGCATCAGAGTCTTTTCCAATGAGTCAACTCTTCGCATGAGGTGGCCAAAGTACTGGAGTTTCAGCCTCAGCATCAGTCCTTCCAATGAACACCCAGGACTGGTCTCCTTTAGGATGGACTGGTTGGATCTCCTTGCAGTCCAAAGGACTCTCAAGAGTCTTCTCCAACACCACAGTTCAAAAGCATCAATTCTTCTGCACTCAGCTTTCTTCGCAGTCCAACTCTCACATCCATACATGACCACTGGAAAAACCACAGCCTTGACTAGACGGACCTTTGTTGGCAAAGTAATATCTCTGTTTTTTAATATACTATCTAGGTTGGTCATAACTTTGATTCCAAGGAGTAAGTGTCTTTTAATTTCATGGCTGCAGTCACCATCTGCAGTGATTTTGGAGCCCCCCAAAATAAAGTCTGACACTGTTTCCACTGTTTCCCCATCTATGTCCCATGAAGTGATGGGACCAGATGCCATGATCTTTGTTTTCTGAATGTTGAGCTTTAAGCCAACTTTTTCGCTCTCCTCTTTCACTTTCATCAAGAGGCTTTTTAGTTCATCTTATACATACTCAAAGGCTGGTACTGAAGATACTAAAATTGACAAGAAAGAAAATCCAACTTTACTGAATGTATAGCTGAGAAAGAGGAGGAAAGAGAGGGGAAAACAGAAAGAAAACAAAAGGGAGAAAAAAGGGGGCAGCAGAGAGGGGAGATAGTAAGAGACAGAGGTACTCAAATCATTGTAACTGTATTTTAACAATCTACAATAGCTTTATTAAGTTATTTAAAGCTTAATTTTGTCAAGAAAGTTAATTTAAAGAGTTTAATTGAAAGTTTAAATGAAAAAAAAAATCTCTTGAAGAACGTCTAAACCTTAAGATTGTTAAGTTGCAGAGAGTATTAATTATCACTGTATAAAGCATCTAAATGATCTGCTCAAGGCTATACAGCCAGAAAATGATACAACCAGGTCTGTGGCAAATTAAAACACATAAAATAAAAAAAACAGTATATAGTAGTCTAGCATCTAAAGTTTCTATGGATTGAAATGATATCCGTTTTCTCAAATTCTTAAAATGTTTAACAATTCCTAAAAAAAGAAAGAAAGAAACTTTCTGGATGTATTCAAAATAACTCATTATAGCATTCATAATCATCTTTGCAAGGATTGTAGAGCAGCGAATAGCCAGGTCTCTGGAGGCTTTTTGTGCCTTTCTCCTATTTCTTTTTTTCTCTTTCCCCTTTTCCTCTTCTGTTGTGTCCATCTTCTCTTTCCTTCCTCCTCAAAATAGCTAAATAAAAATCATTTATCTAGTATTTAGTAGCTTTACAAATATTCTATCCAATGCTGAGTATTTACATATAATATCTGGTCCCATCTCCAAAGCTATTCTATACTGGAACTTTTATTACTCACTTATAAACAAGGACATTGGAACTGAGTTTGGAGTTCTAACCACATTGCTATGCTCTTTATGCCATATATTATACTACAATATTTCACAACTGGAGTGAAAACTTCCACAGAGGTCAATACATAGAATATGCCAGAATAAATCAATGTTGATTTTTGTTGTAATTCTGAAAATTAGAGTTGAGTTTGATAGTACATGTGACTAGGGCTTTACAAGGTAACAGGAGAAAAGAAGTTTAGGATATTCCCTACAGTACTGTAGTCAGAATAGGCAAATGTTATTTTGACTCTACAGAAGCCTTCAAAATTGTGTTTTAACCATGTCCACTGATGCAGGAAGAGAACAGATAAAGACCATGGCAGTCTGAAAGACTAACCAAAAGTGTTCTTTTTGTGTAGAATAGCTGTGCTATGAGTGTGTGTCAATCACTCAGTCATGTCTGACTCTGTGACCCCATGGACTGAGTCTGCAGGCTCCTAGTAATAAGCAATACATTATATAAATTAGCTACACACTGCATGAAGTTAAAAATGAACAATCTGGGGATACTTAGAAAATCAATCTGAATAATTCCTCTCTCCAAATTGGGACTTTGAAAAATATATGTTAGGATATTAAATTTATTTTTTATTTTTTTAGCCCTCAGAACAATATCTATAAGGAAGGAGTCTTTTTTTTAAATTTTAATTGAAGTATAGTTGATTTAGGGCTTCCTTCCTGGCTCAGGCAGTGAAGAATCTGCCTGTAATGCAGGAGACCTGGGTTCAGTCCCTGGATTGGGAAAATCCCCTACAATATTGTGTTTTTTTTGGGCATATAGCAAAGTGACTGAGATAAATAAACATATATATATATATGTTTAAACATATATATATGTTAAACATATATATATATATATATATATACACATATATATTCTTTTTCATATTATTTTCCATTATGATTAGAGGAAATTGAATATATTTCCCTATGTATACAGTAGGACCTTGCTGTTTATTTTATATCTAGTAGTTTGTAACTGTTAATCCCAAACCCCTAATTTATCTTTCTGCAACCCCTTTTCCCTTTTGATAAGCATAAGTTTGTTTTCTAGAACATTAAGTATTTTTATACTTTATAAAGAGTATAGCAGAGACATTACTTTGCTAACAAAATTCCAACCAACAAAAAGCTATGATTTTTCCAGTAGTCATGTATGGTTATGAGATTTGGACCATAAAGAAGGCTGAGCACTGAAGAATTGATACTTTTGAACTGTGGAGTATAAGGAGGCTCTTGAGAGTCCCTTGGACAGCAAGGAGATCAAATCAGTCAATCCTAAAGGTAATCCATTCTGAATATTGATTGGAAGGACTAATGCTGAAGCTGAAGCTCCAATACTTTGGCTACATGATGTGAAGAGCCATTAGGAAAGACTCTGATACTGGGAAAGATGGAAGGCAGGAGGAGAAGGAGATGACAGAGGACGAGATGGTTGGATGGCATCACTGACTCAGGGGATATGGGTTTGAGCAATCTCTGGGAGATAGTGAAGGATAGGGAAGTCTGGCGCACTGCAGTCCATGGGGTCACAAAGAGTTGGACACCACTCCTTGTTCAGTGGTGAACAGTTGTTCAGTTGTTCAGTGACTGAACAACAATATTCTATAAAATTAAAGGAAGGGTTTTAAGCATCATATACATGTACATATTTTGTTTCAAACCTTCTATATTAGCTGCAAAATGTTAACTTCCCAGAAGTTAGTATTATGAAAACAACCAATTAGCAATGTGTAGCAAAAATATTTGTGATATATGGCCAACTAAAATAGTTGCAGAATAATGACCCAGACGTGGAAGAAATAACTGAGGCTATAGAAGTTGTCTGCTTTATATTGTTTGTTAAAGGACACAGTCTGGGCATCAGAGAGAGATATCAGAAGGTACTCCACACAGAAAAATAGCTTTGTTAAAGTGAGGTCTTGCATAATGAAAGGCTATCCAGAGTTGGACACCAGAACAGGAAAAGAAAACAACAATGGGATCTCTATTAAAAGCATGGACCAAGTATATGGAAGATGGTCCAAAAGCAAGGGTAATAAAATAAGAGAGCAGAGAAGTAGAGGATTAAAATTTTCCAGATATGAAACAGTATTTCAGAGAAGACATGAAGTAAGGAACCAGAGAGAATGTTAACCCCTAATTTAGGCAAAGAAAAAGAACAATAGTCAACATGCTAAATTTAGGGAATATATGGATGTTTTCAATCAAATCAAAACAAAATGCTTTAAGAATGAGGCATGTACACAGCATTCAGAAACACACAGGTAGCAATGTTCAAGTAGACTAGGGAAAAAAAAAAAAAGAAATCTAATAAGCAATCAGGGTAGGATACCAAAACCCTGGGCTGTATTAGATTTTGAATATTAAATAGCTTCCACCTCAAAGATATAATCCCTGCTGGTATAAGAGACAATCTTTGGGTGAAGACAGGTCATTGTTTTTTAGATCAGAAAATTATGTTATAAAGATTAGCGAGTGGGCTCCAGTGGAGGCAGTGAAAAATATGAGTCAGAACACGTTCAGTTCAGTGCAGTTCAGTTCAGTCACTCAGTCGTTTAAAAGCCTGTCTATTTTTCTTGTAATTTCAGTGACCAAGAAAGAAGAAAAAAGTAGAAGAGACATGCAGCTACAAATAATTTATTCAGAAAAGTAGTGGAGAAAACAGAATGATTGAAAGTCAGAATATTTGAATAAGCTTCAGTTCAGTTCAGCTGCTCAGTCGTGTCCGACTCTGCGACCCCATGAATCACAGCACGCCAGGCCTCCCTGTCCATCACCAACTCCTGGAGTTCACTCAAACTCACGGCCATCGAGTCGGTGATGCCATCCAGCCATCTCATCCTCTGTCGTCCCCTTCTCCTCCTGCCCCCAATCCCTCCCAGCATCAGAGTCTTTTCCAGTGAGTCAAAAGCATCAATTCTTAGCTTTCTTCACAGCTTTCTCAGCTTTCTTCACAGTACAACTCTCACATCCATACATGACCACTGGAAAAACCATAGCCTTGACTAGGTGGACCTTTGTTGGCAAAGTAATGTCTCTGCTTTTCAATATGCTATCTAGGTTGGTCATAACTTTCCTCCCAAGGAGTGAGCATCTTTTAATTTCATGGCTGCAGTCACCATCTGCAGTGATCTTGGAGCCCCACAAAATAAGGTCTGACACTGTTTCCACTGTTTCCCATGTATTTCCCATGAAGTGATGGGACCAGATGCCATGATCTTCGTTTTCTGAATGTTGAGCTTTAAGCCACTTTTTTCACTCTTCTCTTTCACTTTCATCAAGAGGTTTTTTAGTTCCTCTTCACTTTGTGCCATAAGGGTGGTGTCATCTGTATATCTGAGGTGATTGATATTTCTCCCAGCAATCTTGATTCCAGCTTGTGCTTCTTCCAGCCCAGTGTTTCTCATGATGTTCTCTGAATATTAGTTAAATAAGCAGGGTGACAATATACAGCCTTGACGTACTCCTTTTCCTGTTTGGAACCAGTCTGTTGTTCCATGTCCAGTTCTAACTGTTGTTTCCTGACCTGCATATAGGTTTCTCAAGAGGCAGGTCAGGTGGTCTGGTATTCCCATCTCTTTCAGAATTTTCCACAGTTTATTGTGAGCCACACAGTCATAGGCTTTGGCATAATCAATAAAGCAGAAATAGATGTTTTTCTGGAACTCTCTTGTTTTTTCCATGATCCAGCGGATGTTGGCAATTTGATCTCTGATTCTTCTGCCTTTTCTAAAACCAGCTTGAACATCTGGAAGTTCATGGTTCACGTATTGCTGAAGCCTGGCTTGGAGAATTTTGAGCATTACTTTACTAGCATGTGAGATGAGTGCAATTGTGCGGTCATTTGAACATTCTTTGGCATTGCCTTTCTTTGGGATTGGAATGAAAACTGACCTTTTCCAGTCCTGTGGCCACTGCTGAGTTTGTTAGATGTTAGTAAAAGCACATAGCTGCAAAGACAAAAGAGAACTGTAGGCTGAGAAGAAACATCACCTAAAACAAATGAACTTCTATTACAAACAGACTCTAAAATATAGATTGCTCCAAGACAACGAAAGTTTCTTTCTTTCCTATATGATGGCAGTGGGAAGTGCCATCCTCCTGAAAGATTGTTGTTGAATCACGACGCTGGGATTCTTGGCCCCTGGAGGAGAAAAATTCAATCCAGGGCCAGAGACGAGGCTTGATCGCTCAGAGCTTTTGTGTAATAAAGTTTTATTAAAGTATAAAGGAGATAGAGAAAGCTTCTGACATAGGCATCAGAAGGGGGCAGAAAGAGCATCCGCTTGTTAGTGTTAGCAATGAGTTTATATACTCTCCAATGAATCCAAAGAATGTCTGGAGGTTGTAAAGACCTCACCAGACCTACTCCCATAATTTACATTTTAAGATAACAGAATTAGCCAGAGGGTTTAATCCAGAGACTGTCCTCAGGCAGAATACATTATTGTTATATAATCCTTGTAAGGCTTCCCTGGTGGCTCAGAGGCTAAAGTGTCTGCCTGCAATGCGGGAGACCTGGGTTCGATCCCTGGCTCAGGAAGATCACCTGGAGAAGGAAATGGCAACCCACTCCAGTATTCTTTCCTGGAGAATCCCATGGATAGAGAAGCCTGGTGGGCTACAGTCCACGGGGTAGCAAAGAGTCGGACAGGACTGAGCGACTTCACTTTCTTTCACTTTCACTTTCTTTCACTTAATCCTTGTAAAGAGCAGGTCTACTCCCATAATTTACAGAATTAGCCAGAAGGTTTAATCCAGAGACTATCCTCAGGAAGAATACATTATTGTTATATAATCCTAAGGATGTAGAGAAGGAAAAAAAGTTTGTCCTTTGTTGCTCCTTGAGAATTCCAGACCCTTCTCTCCTTGGGGACCCCTAGACTTCTTATCAACCTGCCTAGGAAATGACTCTCTCACTCCATGCACTCACTCAGGAACTTCAGTGGATAGAGTTCCTGCCATTTTCAAAAGGTGCCTTCCAAAGGGCTTATCTTCCTTCCAAAGAGGAGAAAATCATTCTGGACTTCAGCAGTCCAAAAAATGCTCCTCTCCAACCTTTGATTACAGGGAGCGAAACTGACTGATGGTCCCAGCTGCTGCACTCTGAAACCCAACACGGCCATTTGTGCCCAAGCCACACTTCCCATTAGCCAGTGACTGAGCGTGGCTCAAATACTATGGCAAGCCTGTTCCTCAGAGACAAACAGTCCTCTGATGTGCAGCTTTGGCTTGAAGACTTCCCATCTGCCTTGCTGCAATTTTATGAGAGCTATGCTACAATCTAGGACTTTCCCTACCCAACTTTCTTTTGTTCTTCCTCTCCATCATAGGAATCGAACCTACATCAAAGTCTGAGAACTCTACCAACATCTTCTGACTCTCATTTTTTCTCATAGATAATTTTCCACACACACACAAAAAATGACTTGCACATGTAAACTTATCCAACATCTGTTTCTCCAAGAACCCAAACTAATGCAGGTAGTGCCAGAAAGCAGGCAGTAAAACAGGCTTCCCCGGTGGCTCGACGATCAAGAACTGCCTGCCAATGCAGGAGACACAAGTTTGATCCCTGGATCGAGAAGATCCCCTGGAGAAGGAAATGGCAATCCATCCAATATTCTTGCCTGGAGAATCCCATAGACAGAGGAGCCTGGTGGGCTACAGTCCACTGGGTCACAAAAGTCTGAAACGATTAAGTGACTAAACAAGAACAAAATGGGCTCAGGGACTAGGTCATTCACTAACTGGCAGGCAAAGAGGATGTTATTCTGAAGAATGTAGGGTCCTGGTAATTCCTGTCACGCGGTATACTCTAATCAGTAATAATTTCATCAGTGGTGACCTGGGAAGCTATCCCAGTGGAGAGAAATTCCTTTATTGATTTAATAATTAAGGTATTTGAAAAATATCAAGGCAACAGTGCCTAGAAAGCACTGGAGCTTATTATTGCAAAGTCGTAAACATTACTGATCAGGGTTCTTGGCCTTCCCCATTCAATAGAAATTGATTAGAGGTCAAACAAGGCTTTACCGGGGCCCCTGCTGCAGCAGCGGGGAGCAAGAACAAACAGTAGTTTCCTTTGCTTGCTCCCTGGTAGTGGTGGGGAGAGAGAGGAAGACCTTGTTCCTCATATGGGGTGGGGGTAGAGGCAGGCCTAGGAGTTGAGCCGGAAAGGTTGCATAGGTGGTTTGTCCACCCCTTAGGTGGTGTTCAGTGCAGAGGGCATGGCTTTTGCTCTGGGCTCTTCAGAAGTGGTAGTCAGGTTTTTTTGGTCTCTTTGCATCTTTTGTTCAGAATTTACCCTAACTTATGCATGCATGTAGTCATTTTTAGTCCCATATATTTTCTTTGTAGTTTGTTGCTCCAGGAGAGGTGTGTTCAGCTGCAAGCATTGTAGCACTTCAGCAAAGTGTCCCAGGTTCGTTTGTTTCAGAATTATTGCCCTGCAGAATGATAATGTGAAATTCAGGACTTAAAGATTAAATTTGAGAGTCAGAAGGCCTGTATGGAAGTTTACAGAGAGTTCCTTATCCTGCAGTGGAAGAGGGGACTTTGAGTAAAGTAGATTACCCTCCATTACCCTCTAGTTTAGCATCCAACTTCAATAATTAGAGCTTCGGGGTTGTAGACATTTTTAAATGCTCATTTAAGGCAGATATGCCCCGGTAAAATAAGGGCCTGAATTGGGAATCTGAAACATGGAATGAGGACTCCTGAATAGACAGCTGTGAAGGAATTTTCTCTACAGATATTCATGCTCCAAACCTTTAGCATCCAACTTCAATAATTAGAGCTTCGGGGTTGTAGACATTTTTAAATGCTCATTTAAGGCAGATATGCCCCAGTAAAATAAGGGCCTGAATTGGGAATCTGAAACATGGAATGAGGACTCCTGAATAGACAGCTGTGAAGGAATTTTCTCTACAGATATTCATGCTCCAAACCTTTAGCATCCAACTTCAATAATTAGAGCTTCGGGGTTGTAGACATTTTTAAATGCTCATTTAAGGCAGATATGCCCCAGTAAAATAAGGGCCTGAATTGGGAATCTGAAACATGGAATGAGGACTCCTGAATAGACTCCTGTGAAGGAATTTTCTCTACAGATATTCATGCTCCAAACCTTTAGAGTTCACACAGTTTGATTCCTTTTCCTTAGTAAGAGCTAGATGTCTTGCTGGAAGATACTGAAGAGGCTCAACCCCTGCAAAATTACAGGGGCTCCTCTGCTGGGTACTCAGCCAGTTATAAGAGTTAAATCCCAGGATGGCTGGGCTGGGGAAATGCTCAGCTGAGAAGGAAGGAAAGGTATTATACCCCAAAAGAAGCATAACAATTACTTACATGCCAGTAAGATGAACCAGGGGACTGCCCCTAGGATTGGATTTTGTCAAGGGGACTAATATACATGACTAGATAGGCACTATTTCATTGACATCAGGGAAGATTCTAGGGTTTCATAGATTTATTGCCCTAGCAAGGACCCCAGGGAATGGGACATTCTACCTACCACGAGACTGACTATGACAGACCTAAGAAAAGGGCTCTAAGCAATGCTGGGAAAACGGTAAAGGCTTAAGCTGCCATGAATTACGGTAGAGGAAGGAATAAAGGAACCAGGTAAAGAGGGTGTGGCGGAGTGGTTAATAATGTGAGGCCAAAAAAATCACCAGGTTATGCTCTATGCCAAGTTCCAAAAGATATGGTTTCAAGACCATCAGAAATGTGCTGGTGAGAGGAGAACAGATGTCATACAAAAAGTTCAGTTCAGTGCAGTCATGGAGCTGGCTCTTTAACATTTATAATAATGATGTGCCATGAAGTAATAGAGGTCAGATGGCAGTATTTCACTGCTGGAAATCAAGAGGCCAAATTATGTAAACATCAAGGTTGGAGGAGCAGACAAAAAGTTGACTGGCAGGATGTTTAGAGGTAACTCATAGAGAGTGGCCTCAATAATGTCAAGTAGCTATACACAGTTACTTCAGTCCTGTCCGGCTCTTTGTGGCCGCACGGACCACAGCCACCAGGCTCCTCTATCCATGGGATTCTCCAGGCAAGAATACTGAGTGGGTTATCATGCCCTTCTCCAGGGAATTTTTCCCACCCAGGGATCAAACCATCATCAACTGTGTCTCCTGCATTTCAGGCAGATTCTTTACCGCTGAGCCACCAGGGAATCCTAAGGGCAAACAGACTAGTAGCTAATAAGGGTGTTAGGGGCTTCCCAGGTTGGGCAGTGGTAAAGAATCTGCTTGCCAGTACAGGAAACACAAGAGAAGGGTTGGATCCCTGGGTCAGGAAGATCTCCTGGAATAGGAAAGGCAACTCACTCCAGTCTTCTCGTCTGGAGAATACCGAAGACAGAGGAGCCTGGCAGGATACAGTCCAGGAGGTCGCAAGAGTCAGACATTGAAAGAGCGCGACGCGCGCACACACACACACACACACACTTTATTAATCAAAAACACATACACACACTTTGTCAAATTTTACAATAAGAAGAAGGCAAGAAGGAAGGAACAGGACGCTGAGGGAAGTTGTCCCAATAGATAGTAATTATCACTTGCTCAGTTCTCATACTTCAACCAATTTTCAGCTCCAGAGTAACTGAGGTTGCCACGCACCTACAGGGAACAGAACACAAAGTTGCAGAGGTGCCGCTCCGCACTGAGTCCCTGGCAACCCGGCTTCCAGCCCTGGTGCACACCGCGCAGGCGCAGTAGTGAGAGGCTCGCGGCAAGCGCCTCAAGGCCACACCGCCCGCCGCCCTCAGCCTCCCCTGGGCCCCACGCGCTCAGGCCCAAGCCTGCCGCAAGCGGCGCCGCAGCTCCGCCAGCCCTGGGGCGCCCGGGCGCTGTACAGCAGCAGGTTACCTCGCGGAGGAGGGCGCCTGGCGCCATGGCTGTCAGGCGGTGATCTGGAGGGACGCCGCCTGCTCACACGAGGTCTGTCGATGAGATTAACATTTAAATTCACGGACTTTGAGTCAAGTAGATTACCCTCCATTACGTGGATGGACCGCATTACATCAGCTGAAGGTCTTAAGAACAAAGACTGACCTCTGCGAACAAGAAGGCATTCTGCAGTAAACTACCTTGGGATTCAAAAGGCAGCTCTCCCCGGGGCCTCCCGCCTGCTAGATTACCTCATCAGGGTTTGAACTCACCAAGCCTCCACTATCAGGTGAGCCAGTTCCTTAAAATAAATCCCTGTACCTCTGTGCAGTGCTCAGTCGTGTCGGACTCTTTGCCACCTCGCGGACCGTAGCCTTCCAGTCTTTTCTGTCCATGGAATTTTCCAGGCAAGAACACTGGAGTGGGTTGCCACTTTCTATCCCAGGGCATCTTCCCGACCCAGGGATCAAACTGGCGTCCCTTGTGTCTCCTGAACTGACAGGCGGATTCTTGACCCCCGCGCCTCCTGAGAAGCCCCTCTGCGTATATGCTCACCTCCTGTTGGTTCTGTTTCTTTGAAGAGCCCTCGCTCCTACACCATCATTCCAAAAACCCACTGAAGCGTTTTGTGGTTCAAGTTTCTACAACTCTAGTCTTTGCAGAGCTAGAGGTTTTAGTCCCCCAAGGGGGTGCCCTTTAGTCAGGACAAACAATAAAGGTTCTGTTGAAATATGAGCTGTGGAGCATTTTATATCCTTCCATTAAGGAACCAGCGGGCAACAAACTTGTGTCACTATTGTTCAGTCCGTACGTCGTTTGCGACTCTTTGTGATCCCATGACTATAGCCTGCCAGGCTTCTCTGTCCATGAGATTATTCTGGCAGGAATACTGGAGTAGGTTGCCTTTTCCTTCTCCATGTCTCACCATCCTGGCAGCTATAATTAAACATGATTAAAGGTAGAGATGATTCTGTACTACAGGCATAGCGAGACATTTGTAACTCAGGTGATCCATCTGGGTGCCTACGACTGAAGTGACTTAGCAGCAGCAGGGAATTGTAACCATCAATAGACAGGTGCAAATGCCTTGGCTTGAGAAAAGTATGATTGCCAAGGACTCAGACTCCTCAAGAATGAAAGTCTGTGGAAGTATCACCAGCTAAGTATTACCACCAAAGAGCTGCCAGGGTACAACCCAAGGGTAAAAGAAATCTAGAACTTTCCCAGAATTGAAATATACTTTTAAGATGTTTTCCATGCAACTTTCCTTTCCTTTCTCTCCTCCCATAGAGCTCAGATTTGGAAAAGAGACTGAAGGCTTTTCCACACACATTTCTTAGTTATTTTTCTCTCACAGGTATTTTTCCCAGTAAATCTTTTACGCACCCAATCCTATGTTGACGCCTACTTCTTTGAGAAACTGAACTAAACAAGGAGCATGTGGAAATGTGTATGGGTGACCTGGAAAGGCCACCCATTCCTTCCACTTGCACTGCCATGTCTATGTAGTTATAACTCATGGATCCACAACAGAGTGAAGAAAACATGATCTAACTGTGCTCAGGCAGAAGAGGAAAAGATAGGTTTGGTGTGCAGAAAGAAAATGAACACTGCTGCAGCAGTCTCTTACACTGTTGTAAGAGATCAATGGTATAAACTGAGGGGAAACAGTTAAAATGGTATCTTCATAAATGCTCAGTACTCCAGATACGAGACTTTTGATGGTAGTGGTGGTGATTGGTTTGTTGATTTCTCTGTGTGTGTATGCTCAGTCATGTCTGACTCTTTGTGACCCCATGTACTATTCTTTTTTTATATTTATAAAATTATGATCATATGTGTAATTTGAGTCATTATTGACTCAACATAGATATTCATGGGATCATATAAATTTCACAGTCATTTTAATAACTTTATTATATTTCATGAGGTATTTGTACCATAGCTTGCTTAATCAGTCATCCTTTATTGAACTGCTAGTTTTTTCTTTCCCTATAATTACAGACAAACCTGGATGATATTTGTACATTTAAGATTCTTTTTTTTTTTTTTTCACTTGGCTGATGTGGGGCATTTATCCCTTTTACCTAAGTAACTCTTTGTATTTCAGCTCTGAATTTAAGCATTATTTTCTTATAATGTTTTCCCATACCCCCTAGACTCTAGCTTATTCTCTTTTATACTGTCTTAGCTTGCTGTATTCCACAGCATGTGTTATAGTTTGTTGCTACAAATTCTGCAAGCATTTACTTTAAAAAAAAAATTCTCTCTTTTGTTCACTAAAAATGTGCTATGCACAAGGATGGGAACATTGTTTTGTTTGACACATTATCTATGGCACAATAATCAGCAGGTAACAAATATTCAATAATTATCAATTTAACCTATGATCAAATATGTTTCCTGACAATTTCTAGTGAAACATTTTTGCATTCTTTCTTTAAATTTTAATCTGTTTAAGAAATGTCATCTTACATACAGAAAATGTGTTTTAAATTAACTCGTAGTGATCTTTAGTAGGAAAATTGACTTGTTGAGATATTCAGTACAAAATATTTTCTTACCACATATTGTTTCATGTTGTAAAGTGTTGTTTAAGGAGCTTGTTAAGTTGGCCAGATATGTGAAGAGATCTGTGGTTAAAGTTTATATATTTGACACAATGTAGGGATGTTATCTACATGAGTGTGATATTGTATCTTCTTCCAAACACCTAAATGCTCAAACTAAGAAGCTCAATGGTAGTAAATGTCATTGGGAATAGAGGTTTGCTTTAAAAAAAAAACAGATTAGTCAATGAATAATCACCATGGGAGTAACCTAAGGATACTGTCATATAGATACATTGTAAATAAAGGTATAGAAAAGAATAGGCAAGTCTAGTGGTGTGATGGTAGAAAAAATTTACTTCATCTCAAGAAACAAATATATCAGACAACCCTGTGGTGGCAGTGTTATATTACCTTCTTCCCCTTTATCTGTTTAAAGCTATGTCATTTGAAGGAGCATGAATTTCATAGGCTGTTTTCATAAACCAACCAAGTACCACATGGAGTGATCCTGGTATTGAGCTTGTGTTTATGTGGTGTGTATTACTTACAAAGCTGAACAAGTCTCAGTCTTTGCTCTCCAAAATTAATGTTTAAGAAGGATGGGGAAGGAAATACATTTTCATTTTTAACTTTGCTAAATGAGCACCGACTAAGGTCCATCTAGTCAAGACTATGGTTTTTCCTGTGGTCATGTATGGATGTGAGAGTTGGACTGTGAAGAAGGCTGAGCGCCGAAGAATTGATGCTTTTGAACTGTGGTGTTGGAGAAAACTTTTGAGAGTCCCTTGGACTGCAAGGAGATCCAACCAGTCCATTCTGAAGGAGATCAACCCTGGGATTTCTTTGGAAGGAATGATGCTAAAGCTGAAACTTCAGTACTTTGGCCACCTCATGCAAAGAGTTGACTCATTGGAAAAGACTCTGATGCTGGGAGGGATTGGGGGCAGGAGGAGAAGGGGACGACCGAGGATGAGATGGCTGGATGGCATCACGGACTCGATGGACGTGAGTTTGAGTGAACTCCAGGAGATGGTGATGAACAGGGAGGCCTGGCGTGCTGCGATGCATGGGGTCGCAAAGAGTCGGACACGACTCAGAGACTGAACTGACTGAACTGAAATGAGCACTCTAAGCCTTGTATGTGATTAGTGCCATTTGCAAGACATGAGCAAAATACTGGAGGATCAATCAGAACAAAATGCACCTCTAAGGTTTGTGAGTATCAAAAACAGACTCCACATGGTGGGGTATTTGAGAACAGTCTTCAGTGATGGGCAGAATTTCAAGACTGATATGTGAGAAGAAAAGAAATATGTTTCAGAAGAATGAATAACATGATTGAAAGTTCAGATATGAAAAACAGGTCATGTGCATTGAATAGAGAAAGTTATTTGCTGGAGATGGAGGAGATGTGTGAGAGGACAGAAGGTTGTTCTTATTCTCTGATGGGCAACTGAAAGCTCTTGCTTATTTGTGAGTCAGAGACTATGTTGATATGACCTATACTCCATCTAGTCTCACAATGATGTAAGATGTGTCTGAGTTGAGAGAAGTATGAAGGAAGAAAAAAAATTATTAAAATAGACTTGAATTAGTCTCAAATAAGTATTCAAAATAAAAATAAATTTCTAACTGTGCAAAGCACTTTTCAAGTTAAATTTGGGATTAGCAAAATAGTGCTTAATGTGGACATTGCAGAGACTAATTTGAAGAAATGTAAACCATATGGCTATTCTAAGTATATTACTCATTTCTGTTCAGATTTTTGAAGAAAGGTAAATTGTTGCACTGTTCTGACTGTTCAAGTATGAACTCTTCATATTTGAAATTGCCATATGTCTATATGTAAAATCCTATACTGGAACCGATACTGGAAAATTGAATAATTGAGAAATAATGCTACAATACTTTAATATGGTATGAAAAAATTGTATAAATGTATAGACTTATCACATCCTTCTTTGCGATTGGAGGTAATTTGGGGGTAAGGAAATTTGTTAAAATCCATCAGTACAAATATTTAGTATACTCTCAGGACCACTACATGGTGAGTTGGGTCAATAGCTTTTAAAGCACATAGAAAATGACACATTATTATCTATAGTTGTCTTCCCTATTCCTCAGCATGTGCTGTTTTTTTTTTTTTTTCAATTTCTTTGTAAGGAGTATCATATGCAGCCCAAACTCACTTCACTGTTTAGTTGTAACAAAAGAAAGAAAGAAAAAAAAAAAAGACAGAGGAAATGAAATCATGTCTCTACACTTCTGGAAACAATCATACTGTATGAGTCAGAGAGTGGGTCATTGCTATTTTGCCAGAATACCATAGTAGAACTCTATTGAAAAACCAAACCAACACAAAAAGTAGTTTAAGGCAAAAAAAAAGACAAGCAGTCAAAATATCGCAGCCTCTATAGATTGATTTTGTGTGGATGGTCTTTATTTATGGCTAGGTATTGGAAAATCTGTTATATGAAAAATAGGGATTATACTTTGAAAATAAAAGACAGGCAGCGATTCCAGGACAGGTTTTATAACAACTGTTTATAACAGTTTATAACAACTGATTTGAAGGAATTTTTCAAATTTCAAGGCCACCTAGTGCCTGTCCTTCTAACTGTGGAACCATAGATTGTTTTTCAATTTAATTTACACATATATTTTGTGCTCTAAGTATCCTGTAACAATTAAAAATAATAGTGTCCTATGGATGCATCAGAGGAGGAAATGGCATCCCACTCTAGTACTCTTGCCTGGAAACTCCCATGGACGGAGGAGCCTGGTAGGCTGCAGTCCATGGGGTCGCTGAGTCAGACACGACTGAGCAACTTCACTTTCACTTTTCACTTTCATGCATTGGAGAAGGAAATGGCAACCCACTCCAGTGTTCTTGCCTGGAGAATCCCAGGGATGGCAGAGCCCAATGGGCTGCCGTCTGTGGGGTCGCACAGAGTCGGACACGATTGAAGCGACTTAGCAGCAGCAGCAGCAGCAGCAGCAGCAGCATGGATGCATATTGCTAACTTTTAACTCCAACATACATGTTTTAATTCCACAATGCCTTTTGTTTGTTTGTTTAACCATTATTAGTCAGGAGAGCATAGATCTGAAAAACATGATTTTTAATTCACACTTGAAGATATGGCTACATTTTAGATATAAGCAATTTCTTTTATTTTATTGCTTTTCATTTTTGTCTAGTGGTGATAATATGCCCTTGTTGTATATGTATATGTTTTTATACATAATTACTTATAATTTTTTTGAAAAATTTAACCAATGTATCATGCATCATTGGAACAATATGTTTCTTTTTCTCTATGAAATCAATGAGAAAACAGTAATGTTAATGAAAAATATTCACAGTTTGATATCTCACGTCAGATATTAAGTTGCTTAGAGTTTCTGTAGTCTTAAGTCCATCCGTATGAAGAAAAGCAGTGTTTAGCTATGGCTGTTAATACTATTAAGATGAATATACAGATGATAAACTGGGTTCAGTACCTGGGTTGGGAAGATCCCTTGGCTGTCTCTTATACACATCTATAAAACATTTAATAATAATTTCTTATTGTTTTGAGAGCTAAAAGATTAGTTAAGACAAATGTCAACTAAATATATTTTTGACAGAATTATTCATTCTGTTATTTAAAAATTTATTCTTTAATTTTTCAATAATAGCACATAGTAATATTGACAGGCGGCTATTGATGAAACTGATGGAAGGATTTCATTCATTTACCAAATTTTTATTGCTTTCAATAGGTCTGTTAAATACTTAGAATGCATAAATGAATGAAGCATTATTCCTACCTTAGTAGACTCCAGTCTATGGGAAATGATGACTAACAAATATTCAACATTACGCATAAAGTGCTAAATGTAAAGACACATTCAAAGTACCCCATAACCCATAAAAATTTGTTTTTTCATATATTTTCTTCATTTACAAATGTAGTGATAATGAAGTCGCTCAATCGTGTCCGACTCTTTGCGACCTCATGGATTGTAGCCTACCAGGCTCCTCTGTCCATGGGATTTTCCAGGCAGTAGTCCTGGAGTGGATTGCCATTTCCTTCTCCAGGGAAACTTGCCAACCCAGGGATCGAACCCGGGTCTCCTGCATTGTAGACAGACGCTTTACCATCTGAGCCACCAGGGAAGTCTCCATTTACACATGTAAGGAATTTTTAAATGTTTCTTCTATATTATTACAAAATCTTTGTCTTCCTGTCCTTCATTGTTGTTCTCTTCTGTAACAGTTGATGCATTCTTATATTAACTGTCAGTTTGCTTTGTTTATGGGCTTCCCTGGTGGCTCAGAGGTTAAAGCGTCTGCCTCCAATGCGGGAGACCTGGGTTCGATCCCTGGGTCAGGAAGATCCCCTGGAGAAGGAAATGGCAATCCACTCCAGTATTCTTGCCTGGAGAATCCCATGGATGGAGAAGCCTAGTAGGTTACAGTCCACGGGGTCGCAAAGAGTCGGACACGACTGAGCGACTTCACCTTCACTTTCACCTTTGCTTTGTTTATGACTAAACAACAAGACAAACAAACTGAAATACTAAATGTATGTCAAATTATTTACACTGAAAGTTATTTTACCAAATGAACTGAAATTTGAGGGTTGCTATGTTTTGTTTTTCTTGTGTAAGATTTACATGATTGTAGATATTCTGGAGAATACATTATAAAACTTGAAATTTAACTACTAAATGAATATATCAGTACTTAAATTTAAAATTTGAGCTAATATTTGCTTTATCTGTATGTTACTTGCCAGTATTATAGTGAAAAAGCAGTGAGGCAACTAGGTTTATAGAAGCCCAGATAGTTTATTATCATGTTAGTATGGAAAATTTCTAGCTTTCAATAGGTAGTTTGTTTTTTTTAATATTAATCCTTTAACAAGATAAAACTTATTGAAAAAGCTGTTAATGTAGAAATCATTTTGTTATAGGAGCAAATGCAAAAAATGCTGTAATCTTCAGACAATGAAATTGTGGTTGTTTTGAGGTCAAAATGATCAGTATTATTTTTCTCTTGAGCAACACAGAAAGTAAAGGGATTTTTTGTTAATTCCATCTGGCTCACAGATGTCATTTATTGTGAAAATTGGTCATATATGAAAACCTTATGGCAAACTGTTTTGAAACACATTCATTTTTACAGGGAGATAAAAGGCCTAGTACATATTATAGAAATATTTAAAGACAGAGGTCAAAATGATCAGTATTATTTTTCTCTTGAGCAACACAGAAAGTAAAGGGATTTTTTGTTAATTCCATCTGGCTCACAGATGTCATTTATTGTGAAAATTGGTCATATATGAAAACCTTATGGCAAACTGTTTTGAAACACATTCATTTTTACAGGGAGATAAAAGGCCTAGTACATATTATAGAAATATTTAAAGATAATATATTTACCTATTCACATCAAAAAAATTATGTTACTAAATGGTAATCTTTTTCAACTCATGATTCTTAAATAATGCAAAACCAATATGGTATTGCAAAGTAAAATAAAAAATAAAATAAAATAATATTCAGCATTTTTCCAGTCTAAA
>SJYT01077323.1:168907-179570 GCA_006410635.1 Cephalophus harveyi
GAATGTATAAACAATATAATATTTTAAAGTTTTGGTTTTACAAATAAACAAGTAGACCTTTAAAAGGATGTCCATAGTCTTGCACTAAATCTGTTTATATATATATATATATATATATGTGTGTGTGTGTGTGTGTGTGTATGGTTTTTATTCCATATCCAGCTTTCTCTACAGGACTGTCTTATGCATTAAAAACAATCTGACTGATAATATAGTGTGTAAGTGAACTTTATTGTGGTGCCTGATATTCTTCTGATACAGTCAGTTATCCTGTGCCTGAGTCTGACTTCCCTACTGTTCTCCACACTGGGGCATAAATTCTCAAATGTATCTAGAGTCCTTGCTGTTATAAAGTCCTCCTCCCTCCTGCGGGTCAGTGAAGAGGGAAAGGTTACAAGTTCAGAAAATACTGCTGAACCAAGCAGCTTATGCATTCACCTGTAAACTTACAGGCACACAAATATATTTTCTCAATATCCAGTAGTAGTTTCAGGTCATGCATCTGTGCTGAGATGATAACACTAAGGCCCAGTGAATGCCACATTACTGTGATGTACAGGTTTCTTTTTAAGCCAACAACAAGATTACACTTAATTATGGCCTCACTGAAGCCAAGTTAGATGTGCAATAAAAGTAGGTAGAAGAGTTAGAGGAGGTGAATGTATCATAAAGAAAATGCATATCTGTGCCTTTCCTGCACGTGTACAATATATGAAAACAATTTGAAATTTTGATTCCATGAATACATCCCACATTCTTTTCATTTCTTTGACCAATATGTACTGTGTCTCTTAGGCAAGATGTGTATTGCTAAAATGGCATCAGGAATTTCATTATTGAGTTTAGATTTAAGGAATTTAAATATGATGTCATAGAACTAAGTGATAATTCAATGCAACCAGCTATTCAACTGAATAGCTTCTCTGAGCATGTGGTGAACACTTTAGGCAACAACAATCTCTTTTCACATATATGAACCTGGTTTTTGAAAAAAATAAGAATATAAAGTAGGCAAATAGAATAAAACCAAATGTATCCAAGTTGCCTACCAAATCCACCCAGCTCAAGTTTAGAAGACTTGAAGTTACATGTAAACTTTAAAGTTCTTTGCATTGTTACTTACCCAGCGAGGCACTTGTAAAACTAACAGTGCAAATGATTGCAATATTCAGTACAATTTCTGACACAATTATTTGGAGCTTCAGACCTAGGACAGTTTTGAGCTTCTCAAACTAACAACTCTGTAATCAGTGTAATATTTGTCACCTTCTAGAATTCTGCTAAGTACCATAATTTTGTAGTATTCATCAATATGCTCTGCTTTATATTAATATAAAAAACAAATACCAATTACAGTCACTTGGGAAAGTTTATGAGAACTCATGAAAGCTTTTCATCCATTTTAACAGTCTCCACTGAAGGACTCAGCAAATCTTATCCTTTATGAGCATGTAGCTTTGCCTAGGAAAATCAAGTAATCAGGTACTATTCAAGTGAAATCATCCAGTTAGAAAAATGCCTATGTAAAGGTTTTGTTGATGTTTGTTTTCCAGTTTCTTGGCTGATCAGAGTATATTTATAATGGAAAATCTTTTGAGTAAAATATAATTTTATTATTCAAAATGTGGATCTAGAGCAGATTTATCAGCTGTTTTTCAGTGTACACCTGCAAGTGAAGTGAAGTCGCTCAGTCGTGTCCGACTCTTTGCAACCCCGTGGACTGTAGCCTACCAGGCTCCTCCGTCCATGGGATTCTCCAGGCAATAATACTGGAGTGGGTTGCCATTTCCTTCTCCAGGGGATCTTCCTGACCCAGGGATCGAACCCAGGTCTCCCACATTGGAGGCAGACGCTTTGACCTCTGAGCCACCAGGGAAGCCCCGTACACCTGCATAGTACAATGGAATTATAGGTTTTAAAAAGGAGTGCTTCAAAATACAGTGTTGATTTTCTTCCCGTGCAGTGCAGGTCCACACTTTTCTTGGTGTGTGTGTGTGTTCAGCTGGTTCTCCAAACCTTGGTCACAGTCTCACTGACCTTCGTTGCTTAGTTACAAAATCCTCTTTATGATTTGTGAGATGCTTGTCTTGATGGAGAGCAATGGATTTCTTTTTCCTAAAGTAAACTTTCAAGAGAGTTTCTATTTCAGAGTAGAACATATTAAAACCAGTATATCTTGCCAAATTTAGAATTTGTACTTCTTAAGGACTAAAATTATGAACTGGAATTTTTCTTGTCCAAATCCTGTTTAATATTGCCAACATTTACTTCCTGGTTCTAGAGAATAGCACCTCAGACTGCTAGAGTTACAATCTAAGCTCCTTAAAAAAATGAGGCAACCTTATAAAACTTAAAACATGAAGTATAAATATGAGAATATGTTACAAAATGTCATTGCATATCTTTGGAAGACAAATATTTTTAAACCAATAATGTAACACAACTTCCATAAGCAAACTTGAGAAGAACTATGTTTTTAACAATCGTTGATACTAGAAAAAATGTTACATACATATCATTATGTTCATTATCACAGTATTTTTCTCTTCTAGAATTCCATATCCCTGAGCTAGTATCAAAATATATTTTGACATCAGGTAAATACTTGTACAAACTTTTATATCCAGTTTTCTATTTTTTTTTTTTTTACTCTAGTAATTTAATGAGTTTATAAAGATACACAAAATAACAACACTTGCTTGCTGTGAGAGTTTAGGTATATAATTCTGGAGATTAAATAGAAGGCAATGGGCAAAGTGAGTGCCAACATCATGATCAAGTTACAAAATAACAAATCCATCTTATCATAGATCCAGTTTGCTTCTTGACACTTGAGTGTGGAGTCCCACTGAAGTTAGGATAATTGGTACTAGCTGTTTAACTGTTGATTTTTTTGTTTTGTTTTGTTTTTTTCTTTTGGACACAAGCCAACTTGACTTGAAAGCAATGCCACTAGAAAGAAGAGACTAAAGACTGATGCCAGTGTATATGTATGGATCTCTTTCAAACCATTTTCCTCAAGCAGTTCATTTTGAGGCCTCGATGATTCAAACACAATAGTGATAATCAGTTGCTTTACTGCTAAAAGGCAGCTGGACTGATTGAAGGCAAGATGAGTAGGGAAAAAGCATTTCCTTTTTAAACTCTTTTTTACTGAAAGAATGATTTCCACTCAACAGTGGCAAAATACTTATTTTCATCCTCCTATTAATAATATTTTCTATAATAATATAGTATTGTTAATACTACTAATAATATAATATTCTGTAAGACTTATTTGTAACTAAGGTAACAAATTGGCCCTGAATTTCCAAATTTTAGTGTCTTCATAATTATTTTCCTTCATGAAAGTATTGAGCAAAAAGTATTTTTTGCTAGAATCCGAATATCAGGTAATATCTTTCCTCCCTCTAAATTTCAGTGACATGTCACTGTCTAACTGAGACATTGCTCAGATATCATCTCAGAGGTTTGTCAAATTCTCAGAGGTTTATCAAAATTCACACTACTTAATATTAAAACCTAGATTATCACTTAAAGTCTCTTAATTCCTAGCTACTGACAGTCCTACTCTTTACCATACTAACCTTCTTTCCTATTTTTGCCAAATAGTGATTTTTTAAAGAATATATAATAGTTTAATAAACTGTAGAATTGCAAGCTAATTAGTGAAATCAAATTGATAAAACAACATTTGTAACCTAAAAAATAAAAGTTTCACTTTAGATAAGAGAGAGCATTTTAAAAGTAGTAGAAAGTACGCAAAGAGGTATGTTTAAAAGGTGTAATTTGGCAGCAAGGTGGTCAAAAGGATGTTAATATTAAAGATTTGAGAAACAATCAATAAACCAAGGCAAGGATGAATATGCCTCTCTCAGAGTCACATTCAGAAGATAAAGGAAGAAAAGAATGTGATAAAAGCTGTGAAGAAAGAAAAGTCTGGACTTGAAAACAACTGAATAAAAGGAAGGGTATTAATGCATTAAGGGAGAGTTGATGCTTTGGATGATGAACTGTTTGTTCATCTAACCAACATTTACTGAGCTCCTGCTACCTGCCAGACGCTCTTCTCTTTACTTTGATTAAAAGAGAAATAGTCTGTCATGGAAGTGGGCTAGATTGTAGTAACCATCTTTATCATTGCTCATTGCTCAACATCTTTGTTTTTAAACACGTCTGTTTAAATGACCTTTTCACACTTATGTTTCTGGAAGAATGGAAAAGAATAAGTATCTAATGTGTAGAATAATAACTAGAAGGGACTTGAGTTATAACACAGCATTAAGCATATAAGTAATTTGACACAGCTGAAGATAAAAATGAATAACCCTTCATAGTTTATGAATTACTCTCTTTTCACTTTTCCCAGATCTCCTGAGGCTACCTGTTCCTTTCTCCACTATTAAGGATCTTAACTCTTCTCTGCTTCTTCTGAAGGAACCTTAAGTCAACATTTGATTTATGGGTGAGGAGAACATATTAACTCTGTTACCTGAATACAGGTGCCTGAATTCAGGTAACCCTGGTACCTGAATACACTCCCATGAGTTAACTAAGCATTCTTGCCAAAAAGTCTTTAAAATAGAGAATAAGTTAGCTTCACAAAGAAGCATTTCCATTTACTCATGTATCCCACCTCTAATTTCTCCCCCATGTTACTGAGGATGGGTGAGAGTTGGCTAGTGCTGGATACAATTAGGCTTTTCTTGGACCATACTTTTATCAGTAGGTGTGACCCCAACCGCAACTGTCAACAAGGCAAAAACAGTGGATCAGCTCAAAGTTCCTCTCCCTTGGTAGCACTGACATTTTGAGCCAGATAATTTTTGGTTGTGAGAGACTGTTTTATGCATGGTAGAATCCTTAGCGGCATCCCTGGTTTCTCTATTCACTAGACACCAGTTGCATGCCCCTTCTCCCCATCCCAGTAATGACAATCAAATGGCTGCAGATATTTCCAGTGTCCCCTGGAGGGAGCAAAAATCACCTCCAGTTGAGAGTCACTGGTCTAGCTGGGTCAGTCTGTCATACAAATACTCAGAAGTAGTTCAGTTAATAGGGGTCATACCAGTTGACCCATGCTCTCCGACTTCATATAGTGCTATCCTCCATCTGTGGATCAAAAGCATACCTTAAGGTCTTTTATAAGAAATAAGGTGTTTCTTCTCTGTGGCTAAAATACTTTTAAGTCTATCCATTGGAAGAAGAGGTTGTATTCTTACTGGTGGCTTTTCTGCTTAATAAAGGCTTCCCTGGTGGCTCAGACAATATAGAATCTGCCTGCAATGCAGGAGACCTGGGTTCAGTACCTGGGTTGGGAAGATCCCTTGGAGAAGAACATGGCAAGCCACTGCAATATTCTTGCCTGGAGAATCCCCATGGATAGAGGAGCCTGGCGGAGTACAGCCCATGGGGTCGCAAAAGTTGAACGTGACTGAGTGACTAAGCACAGCTACTTAATGAGATGAAGTTCATTAGCACTAGAAACCAAAATACTTTCATAGTCAGTATTTGTTGGCCAGCAACATGATTTTACTCCTTTTTTTGTGATCCCATTGTATAAATTTTATAAAACAAACGTAGGCTTGTTCTTTTATTCTCACATCACAAATCTAAATAATCACAAAGGCAACATTAAATTTGTTGATCAGATTAACTTTGAAGTCTCAGAGTTATCATTGTGCTGACCCCACCTACTAGATATGCCCATATCACATTGGGGTTCTGCTTTGAACAACTCAGACTTTAATATGATGGCAGTCTCTGTATGCGTGCTTTACTAAATTGCTCATGCATTTCACATAATAGGTAAATATATTAAGCATAACTTTTAATCCTTTGGCCCTGCTGCTGCTGCTGCTGCTGCTAAGTCGCCCCAGTCGTGTCCGACTCTGTGCGACCCCACAGACGGCAACCCATCGGGCTCCGCCATCCCTGGGATTCTCCAGGCAAGAACACTGGAGTGGGCTGCCATTTCCTTCTCCAAATCCTTTGGCCCTAATACATAATATTTATGTTTTTCAATAAGCATATATCAGTTTGATGAAAAGAATCCCATATATCATTTCTGCTCATCCTCAAGCACCATTTAATAGAAACATGCATTCTTATCCAATCTTTATGTATGTCTAGATTTAATCAGGAAGAGAACAAATTAAACCAAGTGCTTGGGATAATTGGCACTATAAACAAAAGCAAAAACATTTGCCTGATTTTTCTTAAGCATTGAATAAAAAGACATAAATCTTCTATTCTTTAATATGTTTCAGTGCACTAATGCTTATGAAAGTCACTTTAATGCCATGACAACTCTGAAATTTTTCTTTTGCAACAATGATTAGGTTTAAGCTATATAAAATGACACATTGCCTATTTTGTAAAGGGCCAAGTAGCATCTATATTGTCTATTTTTTTCCTTCCTTAAACTTTCTTCACTCAATTAGTCAATAAATCCACTGAATTTGCAGTAAAGCCTACAACTGATAAGTTTCTAACTGGAATGCATCATTTGAAAATAATGTTTTACCAGCTAATTTTTAGAACAGGAAAAAATATTTTGAAGGCTTTTCAGTTTATAGTATTCTCTCATTTACTTGATATCCTTATAGATGCTCTAATGATGCTGTTTGAAATTTATATTTTCAGATAGTTTTGAAAGCCTATATTGCCAATAAGAACCTAACAGACTCCATGTTTATGTATTGTTCACCAACTATAGATATTCTAATACTTGAGATCATGAACTATATCTTTGTATCCTGTATGGGACCTATACACAGTAGGTGCTCAATTAATATCTGTTATGGGTTATACCCATCAGAGCAAGACCCAGACTCCCCATAACCAGTCCCTCCCATTGGGAAGCTTCCACAAGCCTCTTACCTTTATCCATCAAATGACAGACAGAATGAAAACCATAATTACGGAAAACAGACAGATCACATGGATCACAGCCTTGTCCAATTCAATGAAACTATGAGCTATTCCATGGAGGGCCACCCAAGATGGATGAATCATGGTGGAGAGTCTGACAAAACATGGTTCACTGGAGAAGGGAATGGCAAGCCACCAGTATTCTTGCCTTGAGAACCCCCTGAATGGAATTAAAAGGGAAAAAAAAAAAAAAAAATGACACTGAAAGATGAAATCCCCAGGTTGGTAGTTGCCCAGTATGCTACTAGAGAAAAGTGGAGAAATAGCTCCAGAAAGAATGAAGAGTCTGAGCCAAAGTGAAAACAATGCCCAGTTGTGGATGTAACTGGTGATGGAAGTAAAGTCCAATGCTGTAAAGAACCATACTACACAAAACCGTGAAATGTTAGGTCCATGAATGAAGGTAAATTGGAAGTAGTCAAACAAGAGATGGCAAGAGTGAACATCGACATTTTAAAAAACAGAGACATTACTTTGCCACTAAGGTCTGTCTAGTCAAAGCTATGGTTTTTCCAGTGGTCATGTATGGATGTGAGAGTTGGACCATAAAGAAAGCTGAGTGCCAAAGAATTGATGCTTTTGAACTGTGGTGTTGGAGAAGACTCTTGAGAATCCCTTGGAGAGCAAGGAGGTCAAATCAGTCAATCCTAAAGGAAATCAGTCCTGAATATTCATTGGAAGGACTGAGCTGAATCTGAACCCCCAATACTTTGGCCACCTGATGTGAAGAACTGAGTCACTGGAAAAGACCCTGATGCTGGCAAAGATTGAAGGCAGGAAGAGAAGGGGATGATGGATGAGATGGTTGGCTGGCATCACCGACACAGTGGACATGAGTTTGAGCACCAGGAGTTGGTGATGGATAGGGAAGCCTGGCATGCTGCAGTCCATGGTGTCACAAAGAGTCAGACATGACTGAACAACTGAACTGATGTGATTCCTAATACATGTGATTGACTTTATGCTTCTCTAACATTAAATGACAGAAAAATAGAGAATTTACAGTAGGGAGATGATAGGGTTTTATGAACTGATTGCACCCATGGTTTCTAGGCACCCAATTATTCTTATATATTAATGTTAAATTTTAAATGTGATTGCATGCCATTCAATAGGTAAACTGAAATCTCAAATGTGTTTAAGATACAACATAGCACATGTTGAGCTCACTTATCCTTTTCAATTCAGAGTTTATTTTCAGGAAATACAAAAAAAGTCATTTCAAAATTTGGAAAACACTCACAAAGGAAATAGTTTTGCTTATGTTTTTGGTAATGGAAATGAATTACATACCAATAATTTCCTCTAATTAATTGATTTTCATATTTGAAGAAAATTGCCTGGAATGTTTAATACATTTACAATAATTTTGACTTCCAGTTTAAAGCTGCATTTGAGCAAGAAGAAAGTACATTATTTTATTTTCACTGAAGATAATCTTTGATTTTTCACTGCTATAATTCTTCTATATGTGACTCCTTGCCCATTTCCACTGGAGAAGGCAGTGGCACCCACTCCAGTACTCTTGCCTGGAAAATCCCATGGATGGAGGAGCCTGGTAGGCTGTGGTCCGTGGAGTCGCTAAGAGTCGGACACGACTGAGCGACTTCACTTTCACTTTTCACTTTCATGCATTGGAGAAGGAAATGGCAACCCACTCCAGTGTTCTTGCCTGGAAAATCCCAGGGATGGGGGAGCCTGGTGGGCTGCCGTCTATGGGGTCGCACAGAGTCAGACACGACTGAAGTGACTTAGCAGCAGCAGCCCATTTCCACATAAAGCATCCCTTTTTAACTCCCTTGATAAGGCTTTGGTGTTTTCTAAAACTAAAATATTATTAATAGTAGAGATGGGGGAGCCTGGTGGGCTGCCGTCTATGGGGTCGCACAGAGTCAGACACGACTGAAGTGACTTAGCAGCAGCAGCCCATTTCCACATAAAGCATCCCTTTTTAACTCCCTTGATAAGGCTTTGGTGTTTTCTAAAACTAAAATATTATTAATAGTAGAAGATTATTATCAGTGTCAGAAATGACCCCTTATAAGGACCATTTTAATATTTGTGTATGTGGTACAAAATATTGTCAGAGACCCTAACACAAGCCCCAGTTAAGACCCATTTAGTATCCCAAGTCTGTGCTTCTGGTTAATCATGTGGGCACAGTGAAGAGCCAGGCATTTGTTTACTGACTTGTATTTAAATATGTAAACATTTCAGATATAGATGTGTAGGGAGTCATTAATTAAAATTATTTCTATGGGTACCACATTGTTATTTCTGTATTACGCATTTTGACGGACTTCCCAGGTGGCACTAGTGGTAACGACCCTGTCTGCCAGTGCAGATTAAACATAAGAGACTCGCGTTCGATCCCTGGGTGAGGAAGATCCCCTGGAGGAGCACATGCCAACCCATTCTAGTCTTCTTGCCTGGAAAATCCCACGGACAGAGGAGCCTGGCGGGCTACAGTCCATGGGGTTGCAAAGAGTCGGACATGACTGAAGGGACTTGGCACGCATGCATTTTAACACAAGAAAAAGATAAGGAATTCTAACATTTACTGTACACTGATCATTTTTAAAGTGCAGTTGAAAAAACAGGGATGGCTGATTTTTAAGCCTGTTCCTAGTAGTCACTCTAGAGTTTCTAGGCCCAATCCAGTGATAGTCCCATCTTATTAGGCATTCTGGAAAGCCTCTTGGGAAGTAGCTTTATAGTTTGTGGTATATTTTATTGACTCATGCGGTAGTGCTGGACTTTTATACTTTAAATTTGGATTTCATTTGAGAAAAAAGATGGATCTTATTTGGAACCCAAACTCATGAAAAATGTAAGTGGTGGAATTGGGCTGTGCTGTTTTTAGCCCCCAAATAGTCTGTGCTATTAATAGTTCTAAGATTGATTTTTGTTTTTGCATGACTCACATATTTTCAGGGAAAAACAATGAAGGAAGGTTTTCCAAATTTTTTGGTAATAGAATAAATAGACCCTTTCCCAAGTTATCCATTTTAAAGAACAGCTGTGCTTTGATGGAGTAGATTTAGGCATGTTTATTTAAAAAGCAATTATTTATAGTTACAATTTGTATTTTCACTTAGGAAAAATAAGAAGCTATCAGATCTGGCTGAGGCATAAACTGACTTCGACGATGTCCTAGGGCTTGTCAGTGTTCTGCAAGGCATGCCAAGATGATACCACAAAATGTTGTTAACAATAGCTTAAAAAAAAAAAAAAAAATTGAAAGGCAAAATGCCTTTCCCTGTGATCTTCTAACTTGGTTCTTGCTGCTGCTGCTGCTGCTAAGTCGCTTCAGTTGTGTCCGACTCTGTACAACCCCATAGACGGCAGCCCACCAGGTTCCCCCGTCCCTGGGATTCTCTAGGCAAGAATACTGGAGTGGGTTACCATTTCCTTCTCCAATGCATGTAAGTGGAAAGTGAAAAATGAAAGTGAAGTCACTCAGTAGTGTCTGACTCTTAGCTACCCCATGGACTGCAGCCTGCCAGGCTCCCCTGTCCATGGGATTTTCCAGGCAAGAGTACTGGAGTGGGGTGCCATTGCCTTCTCCAACTTGGTTCTTACCTTTATTAAATTAACTTTTTATTGTTACTTGGAATTTTTTTAACCTGGATATTATTTGGGCTTAAACAATCAACATAAGCTAATAATTCCCCATTTCTCATACTAATCTAGTAGTCAAGAACTGGGCATTTGTCCAACAAAGAAAATG
>SJYT01077323.1:180062-220716 GCA_006410635.1 Cephalophus harveyi
GGCTCCAAAATCACTGCTGATGGTGACTGCAGCCATGAAATTAGAAGACACTTACTCCTTGGAAGAAAAGTTGTGTCCAACCTAGATAGCATTTTCAAAAGCAGAGACATTACTTTGCCGACTAAGGTCCGTCTAGTCAAGGCTATGGTTTTTCCTGTGATCATGTATGGATGTGAGAGTTGGACTGTGAAGAAGGCTGAGCGCTGAAGAATTGATGCTTTTGAACTGTGGTGTTGGAGACTACTCTTGAGAGTCCCATGGACTGCAAGGAGATCCAACCAGTCCATTCTGAGGGAGATCAACCCTGGGATTTCTCTGGAAGGAATGATGCTAAAGCTGAAACTCCAGTACTTTGGCCACCTCATGCGAAGAGTTGACTCATTGAAAAAGACTGTGATGCTGGGAGGGATTGGGGGCAGAAGGAGAAGGGGTCGACCGAGGATGAGATGGCTGGATGGCATCACTGACTCGATGGACGTGAGTCTGAGTGAACTCCGGGAGATGGTGATGAACAGGGAGGCCTGGCGTGCTGCGATTCATGGGGTCGCAAAGAGTCGGACACGACTGAGCGACTGAACTAAACTGAACTGATGCAATATACATGTTGCTAAAATACTTAATTCACAAAGTCAAATAAATGAAGCATCATTTCCAAATTCATTCATGCATTCATTTAACATGTATTTATTGAGTGTCATTTTGGTTTGGACACTGCTGAAAGTTAGAGCTATAACCGTAAAATGAAAATGAAGACTTCATGCCCCCGTGGACCCCACAGTTTATCAAAATCAAGAAATTATTTCAGAAAGCTATTATTGTATTGTAAGCCATACATCTTATGTTTATCTAAATTGTCACATATAGATAAAGCCAATGGTATTATCATTGATATTACCATCTTTGAAATAGATATTATGTAAATGTCAACTTTGAAGACTGATTTTCATTATCATTATATATTATGATTGTTTAACACTGTATACAGTTTTGAGAGGAGTCAGCTCTATGACTTTATCATTTCAGAAATTTAATTCATACCTGTAATTTTTGCTTCTGTAAGCAAAAGAAAAATACCCAGCATATCACCCATTTGTTAGTTTTGTTTTTCCCAATAGAAACAGGAAATATTTTATTTTACAAAATTAAAGCCAATATTTTACACTTAATTAATTGCTTCTTTGACAATCAAATTCTAATTATTTACTTTTATTAATATCATGTGTGCCTAGATACTAGTTTTATTCCCTACTGATATGCTCTATACTTCAGGCAGATATATTTTACTTAACCATGTCTCTTGTAAAATAAGGATCCAGAAACTCTGAAGCAAATCCAATTTTTAAGCACAATAAGCATTAAGGATTAGGGAAGGTATCTAGTGGAAACCGACTTGACATTTTAAACAATAAATATAAAATTATTGTGCTTAATAAAGTCAGTTAGAACCTTATATGAATTCCATTTTTAATTCAGCCAGTGAAAAATGTTTAACTGTTAAGGAATATTTTTCTCATTGTAATTCTGATTTCATACTGACATAAAATTAGGTCCTCCTGATAGCTCAGTTGGTAAAGGATCCACCTGCAATGTGAGAGACCCCAGTTAGATTCCTGGCTCGGGAAGATACCTTGGAGAAATGATAGGCTACCCACTCCAGTCTTCTTGGGCTTCCCTTGTGGCTCAGCTGGTAAAGAATCCGCCTGCAGTGTGGGAGACCTGGGTTTGATCCCTGGGTTGGGAAGGTCCCCTGGAGAAGGGAAAGGCTACCTATTCCAGTATTATGGCCTGGAGAATCCCATCAACAGTCCATGGGGTCTCAAAGAGTCAGACACGACTGAATGACTTTCACTTTCACTTTCAAAATTATGTTGGCTTCCCTGGTAGCTCAGCTGGTAAAGAATCTGCCTGTAATACAGGAGACCCCAGTTTGATTCCTGGGTTGGGAGGATCCCCTGGAGAAGGGATAGGCTACCTACTCCAGTATGCTTGGGATTCCCTGGTGGCTCAGCTAGTAAAGAATAAGCCTGCAATGTGGGAGACCTGGGTTTGATCCCTGGCTTGGGAAGATCCCTTGGAGAAGGGAATGGCTACCCATTCCAGTATTCTGGCCTGGAGAGTTTACAAAGAGTTGGACACCACTGAGCAACTTTCACTTTAAAAATTAATATAGGTGTTTTTTTCACACATTTTGTGTTTTAATCAGAAAATTTTATGAGTTGTTTTTAGAAAGAAGCCAAGTTTTTGTAAAAATAAATCTTTTATCTTTTACACCTAAATCAGGGATTAGAGTTGATTTCAATATATAATATTAGATAAATTAAAGTTTATAATGTTAGCAATACATATAACATTTATTAAGTGAAACCTCTTTTGTTTGGCTTAATAAACAAAAAATACTTTAGTTATTTGAAGCACATTTAAACCACATTTAGGCACATTTTAAATAAGATTTTTCTATTTAAAATAAATGCTCCTTTATTTAATAATCTGTGGCTCAGATGGTAGAGCGTCTGCCTGCACTGCAGGAGACCTGGGTTCGATCCCTGGGTCAGGAAGATCCCCTGGAAAAGGAAATGGCAACCCACTCCAATACTCTTGCCTGGAAAATCCCATGGGTGGAGGAGCCTGATAGGCTGCAGTCCACAGGGTCACAAAGAGTCAGACATGACTGAGCGACTGAACTGAAAGTTGATCTATGTATAGAATTTCTTTCTTTAGTATATATGAAATCAATGATCTTTCCATGCAAGAAAAAGTATCCAAAATGAAGAGAGATCAGAAAATATTATGATGATTATTTTATGGAATATAGACTTGAGAAGCATCCAAATTTGTTTGACTTTGTATGTATAATTAGAAGTAACATAACATTGACCATCAATACAAGAAATATTTATTGTGTACTGCTTGCTAGGTTCTTTAAGTGAAAATGCAATTTTTTTAGTTTTTATGAATGGCAATGTAAGTGCTGGTAAATTACTGACAGTGAATGGTAAGCTCATGGTGAGGGAATTATATATTATGAATAGTAAATGAATATTCTAGGAAATGGTAATTCTAGATATGGCATTGTAAGAATAAAGAGAAAAAAAAAGCTTTATTTCTCCTGAAACATTTGACTGGTAAAAAATTAGATATGCTCTGTCTTAAAATTATGTGGTTATATGGAGGTGGTGACTCTTTTTCATGAAAAGAAACAAACACAACAAACTCAGGTAAATAATGAATGGCAGTCAAAATGTACAATGTTCTTTTCCCCTCCTTGAATGTATTACTCTAGAATAGTCAAAGATATTTTCAGTGGTCATCTTGTAAATATAATTAGCATATTGATAACTGCCAAAATCCATCTTCATATCTACATTTTAGTTTTCATTGGTAAATATAATTAATAAATAAATTTGCTAGGTTTTATATAGCTTCTTCTGTCAAGACATCTCCATGGTGCCAATCTAGCATGATAGTAGTCATTGGATTAATAATTATGTCTGATGGCTCAGTGGTAAAGAATCTGCCTGCCAAGGCAGCAGATGTGGGTTCAGTCCTGGGGTCGGGAAGATTCCCTGGAGAAGGAAATGGCAACCCACTTCAGTGTTCTTGCCTGGTAAAGCCCATAGAGGGAGGAGCCTGAAGGAGTCCTTGGGGTCACAAAAAGCTGGACACGACTTAGAGACTAAACAACAACTGATTAAAAATGACTTGGGCTTGGATTATGATTTACACAGTCTATGTCTGGAAAAAGATTAAAGTAAAACCGAAAAAATATCATGAGAAAAATTAGATACTAGAAGATTTAAAGGAGGAAATGCTGTTGTCATGGTTTGCTTGTAAAACTTATGATTTGGGATACGTTATTTGCTTTGCCTTTGAAGAATAACAAATATGCAATTTAACATATGAAGCTAGAAATATGCTTTTGAGAATTGTCTTCATTGAAGGCATAGTTAAAATCCCATGATTAGAGAAAATGGACAAAGAAGGGATAAAGGCAAGTCTGTCCAAGGAATTCAGCTTGCTGTTGTATACAAGGTGTAAAACTTGCATTATTCCATTTCATTTTATCAGATGGATTGTGATGCAGGTCTTATTGCCACTTACTACAGATGAATAAAGTTAGGGTCACACAGGCTATATAACCTGTCAAAAATGCCAAAATTTATAGAGTGTAGATCAAGGATTTGACCTGATGGGGCTGAATCTAAAGTCCATACTCTTAAAGAGAAAACATGTATATGGAAGATATAATAACATGCAGGGCCAAAGCAAGGCCAAAGAAGATTCAAAAGATGCTACATATTTGCTAAATTCTGAACTTAACATTTTCCTTTTGTTGAGTGAATTTCTTTTGCTACCAACTAAGTTTTTTTAACAGGGGCAAATATGACAGCCTAAAATTGAATTGCTTTCTTGAAGAGTGAGATCATTGCCCTTAGATTATGTGATATGAATTAATCCTGTAATATCAATAAACAGAAGTTCAGCATCCACCTTGTTCTTTGCTATTAATGATACTCTCACAGTGTGTCATTCCTACCTAATTTCATGTTTGCCTTTCTCTTCAAAAACTCAGGTGAAACATAGTATCAGCAATATTTGTAGCATTGTCCTGTTTGCAGGTAGAAAAAACATGCTCACTTTTAAGATACAGGCACAGGAAGACGTCTAGGGAGAACTTTATCCTGGAGGGCAGAGTAGATGGTGATTAAGTCACTAGATTTTGTACTGAAGGTCCAAATATATATATTTTTTAATATTAAATTTTTTTAATCAGAGAATAAGTGCTTTGCAATATTATATTAGTTTCTACTGTGCGACAAAGTGAATCAGCTATATGCATACATATATCTGTTCCCAATTAAACCTCCATTCCAACCTCCCCACCCCTTCCCTCTAGGTAATAACAGAACACCAAGCTTAGCTCCCTGTGCTATACAGCAGCTTCCCTCTAGCTGTCTGTTTTACACACAATAATGTGTATTTGTCAATCCTACTCCCCCAATTTGTCTCACCCTCCCCATCTCCCCTTGTGTCCACACATCCTTTCTCTCTGTCTGCATCTCTTTTCCTACCCTGCAAACAAGCTCATCTGTACATCCTTTTAGATTCCAGTCATCAGCACTTACCAGTGACATGACTTGTTGTTTAGTTGTTAAGTCACTCAGTCATGTCTGACTCTTTGAGACCCCATGGACTGCAGCACGCCAGGCTTCCCTTTCACTATCTCCAGGAACTTGCTCAAACTCATATCTATTGAGTCAGTGATGTCATCTAACCATCTTATCCTCTGTTTCCCCCTTCTCCTGCCCTCAATTTTTCCCAGCTTCCAATGAGTCTTTTCCAATGAGTCAGCTCTTCCCATCAGGTGGCCAAAGTATTGGAGCTTCAGCTTTGGCATCTGTCCTTCCAATGAATATTCAGGGTTGATTTTCTTTAAGGTTAACTGGTTTGATCTCCTTGCAGTCCAAGGGACTCTCAAGAGTCTTTACCAGCACCACAGTTTGAAAGCATTAATTTTCTGATGCTCAGATTTCTTTATTGTCCAACACTCACATCCGTACATGACTGCTGGAAAAACCATAGCTTTGACTATATGGACCTTTGTCAGCAAAGTGATATCTCTGCTTTTTAATATGCTGTCTAGGCTGGTCATAGCTCTTCTTCCAAGGAGCAAGCATCTTTTAATTTCATGGCTGCAGTCACCATTTGCAGTGATTTTGGAGCCACTCACCAAAATAACGTCTGTCACTGTTTTCATTGTTTTCCCATCTGTTTGCCTTGAAGTGATGGGACCAGATGCCATGATCTTCGTTTTTTGATTGTTGAGTTTTAAGCCAACTTTTTCCACTCTCCTCTTTTGCTTTCTTCAAGAGGCTCTTTAGTTCCTCTTCTCTTTCTGCCATAAGGATGGTATCATCTGCATATCTGAATTTATTGACATTTCTACTGGCAATCTTGATTCCAGCCTGAGCTTCCTCTAGCCAGGCATTTTGCATAATGTACTCTGCATAGAAGTTAAGTAAGCAGAGTGACAATATACAGCCTTAACATACTCCTCTCCCAATTTGGAACCAGCCCTTTGTTTCAGGCTTGATTCTCACTGTTGCTTCTGAATTGCATATAGGTTTCTCAGGAGGTCAGGTGGTCTTGTATTCCCATCTCTTTATGAATTTTCCACAGTTTGTTGTGATCCACACAGTCAAAGACTTTAGCATAGTCAGTGAAACAAAGGTAGATTTTTTTCTGGGATTCTCTTGCTTTCGCTATGTTCCAGTGAATGTTGGTAATTTGATTTCTAGTTCCTCTGCCTTTTCTAAATCCAGCTTGAACACCTGGAAGTTCTTGGTTCACATATTATTGAAGCCTAGCTTGAAGGATTTGGGGCATTACCTTGCTAACATAGTGGGAAATGGCTAACAGTTGCATTATGAAAGCTATCGCTTACTGAGTTCCTACTGTGCTCTAAGCAATACAGTGCATACTGTACTCTGATTTTCTCAAATCCATATAACAACCCTTTAAAATAGCTATTGCTCCTTTCCTTTTGCAGTGAAGACAGCTGATGTGAATTATAGTTTTAAATTAGGTCTGCTCAACTCCAAGTTACTTACTGTTACTCACTATCGTCTGTGTTTTCTCCAAGCAATGTTAAATCTGTTCCTTGATTCTTCTCATTCACTTACGTTTCTTCCATCTTCATGAGAACCTGATTTAAGAAGTCTCACCATTCTTCTGACCTCAGCATTGTCTCTTGATTCCTCCCCATCAATATCTAAGACTCAAGTCTTTTCTATCTCAGATGGCTCCTTTCATTCGTAAGCAAACTTTGTTGCTGTATAGAATCCCTCAAAGCTTGTTTAGTACTCAGATCCCAGTTGAATACAATGGTGACTGCCACCATCACTCCTGGGAAGTTAATAGCTTATGCAAATTTTAAACAACTAGTTTTACTGAATCTTATAAACCCTAGAGTTTATTTCACTTGATGACTCTTAACAGGATATCACATTTTTGACCACACTCTTCTTATCAATCCACTCAAAATGCTGGTTAATAGATGGGCATTGAATTTAATTTTATTTTTGTTCTTCAGTCACTCATTTGTTTCCTGTACTGTTCATGGGATACTCAAGACAAGAATGCTGATGTGGTTTACCATTCCCTTCTCCAGGGGACCACGTTTTGTCAGAACTCTCCACCATGATCCTTCTCTCTTGGGTGGCCCTACACAGCATGGCTCATAGTTTCATTGAGTAAAACAAGGTTTTGACCTTGTGATCAGTTTGGTTAGTTTTCTGTGATTGTGGTTTTTAGTTTACATGTGTTTGAATCTAGTTTACATGACTTTGAATCTCTGTTCCATCTCTTACCTGTAAAATTCTGAACAATGTTGTACTTTTTTGGGGGGAAAATGCCTAAGGATCTATTTGGAAAAGACCAAACATGCAAACACAAAAATATATTGGCATACATGTAATTAAAAATCAGAAGCAATAGAAAGTTTCTCATGCCTACTTCAGATTGGATTCCCTGGGAGAGCTTTTCCGAAGAGGCTGTGTTTAGGCTGATACATGATAAAGAATGCTGGCATGATAATCTCAGACCAATCAGAATGAACAGCTTGCTCTTTTTAAGGATGCAAAAGGCCTCTGTGTCTAGAGAATCCTGAGCAAATAGGAGAATAATAAGATATGGGTAGGAAAGATACACTAGTGTTAGAAGATGTAGGGCTTTGCAAATGAAGGTAGGGATATTTAAGTCTAAATGTAAAAGAAAAAGAATGTAGACGTTTAAACATAGAAAGAAGGGCCTTAATCTGAGTTTTAAATGCTTACCCTTGCTGTATATATAACTGATTTTATATGAGCAGTTGATCAAAAATACTCATTAGTAAGCTACATCTCATTTGACTATAAATCTGAAATTCTTAGAAGGGTATGAGACTAGATATAGAGATCTCAATTTTATATCAAGAGAAAATCAAATGAAAACACTAAGCTCAATCACAGGTGAGCAACTAAAGCATTCGGTCCTGATGGCTTCTGCTCTATTATCTATACTGATGAATTAAGAATGGAAGGTTGTACCAGTTCCCCCCATCCAATGTTGGTAGGAATTCTCATGCCATTCATTGATGAAATTCTTTGAAATTCACCAACGGTGGTGAATTCACTAATAACTGTTCAAAAAATTTTCAAGAACAGTTCAAGGGATATTTCTCATAGTGATTTATGGTTGTTAAAAGGATTAATGTGAAAATGCAGCATTTATAACATAGTAGGTGCTTCTGGTGAGGGCTTCCCTGGTGGCTCAGTGCTAAAGAATCCACCTGCAATTCAGAAGATTGGGGTTTGATCTGTTGGTCAGGAAGATCTTGGAGACGGGAATGGCAACCCCCTTCAATATTCTTGCCTGGGAAATCCCATGGATAGAGGAACCTGGTGGGCTATAGTCCATGGGGTCACAAAGAGTTGGGCAAGACTTTGTGACTAAACACAACAGTAAGGTGCTTCTGGTATGGATAGATATATATTTATATTTATTTATATATTTATATTCTCAATGCAATATAGGAATCTCATTTTCTGTAAGCAAAATGGAAGGCATATGGCACTACGTATAATTTGTTTAATTGTATGGCAAAAATTACCCAAAACTAGTGTATATGTAGAAAAAGATTAGCTTCGGGAATATTTGCAGCACAATGATAGCAAAGGATTAATGCTTACCATAAAGAATAGCAAATATGCATCTATGCTTATCATAAGAATAACAAATGCAAACTAATTAAAAGACAATTAGTAATATTGGCCAAAGGATATGGTGTTTCGAACACAGGGAGTCTAAATGGCCAGAAACATATGAAAAGATACTTACTATTAGTAATCAGAGAAATACAAATTAAAATATAGCACATTAGCTTGACAAAAATTGTTAAAAGGAAATACCATCTAGTAATGGGGAGAATTCTCATTGTGGTGGATAGAGTAGAAATTCGAGTGATCTTTGGAAGTAAACTGGGAATTGGCACTAAAAAAAAAAATCTGTCAATAACTGTTAAAATTTAAAATACTATAATATTTGACCCAGAAGTGCCATATTTTTAAACGACCTTATAGAAATAAAATAGCCAAAATATAACATACATGCAGGAATTTTTACTGCAGGGATCTTTTGTAATCTTTTAAAAATTTTTATTATTTTTTTATTTAATTAAAAAAATTTTTTACAATGTTATGTTGATCTCTACCATCCAACAATGAATATCAGCCATAATTATATATACATTCTCTCTCTACATAGCCTCTCTCCCCTCGCCTTATCCCGTCTCATCCCTCCAGGTCATCACAGAGCACCGGACTGGACTTCCTGTGCTACCCAGCAACTTCTCACCAACTGTCCATCTTACTCCATAGTGTATTTATGTTGATGCTACTTTCTCCTTTCTTCCAGTTCTCTCCCTCCTCCACTTTGTCCACAAGTCCATTCTCTACATCTGTTTCCTTCCCTACAAACAGGTTCATCAACACAATTTTTCTAGATTCCATATATATACATTAATATACTATATTTATTTTTCTCCTTCTGACTTACTTCACTCTGTAAAACAGGCTCTAGGTTCATCCACATCACTGACTCAAGTTTATTTTTTTATGACTAATATTCCATTGTATATATGTACCACATCTTCTTTATCCATTCATGTCCAGTTGATGGACATCTAAGTTACTTCCATTTCCTTCCCTGGTAGCTCAGCTGGTAAAAAATCCACCTGCAATACAAGAGGCCCTGTGTCGATTTCTGGGTCGGGAAGACTTTAGAGAACGGATAGGCTACCTACTCCAGTATTCTGGCCTGGAGAATTCCATGGACTGTATAGTCTATGGGTTCTAAAGAGTCAGACACACCTGAACGACTTTCACTTTTACTTTCACGAACATTGGGATGTATGTGTCTTTTTTGATTATGGTTTTCTCAGAGTATATGCCCAGTAGTGGAGGGGCTGGGTCATATGGTAGATGTATTCCTAGTTTTTTTAAGGAATACCCATACTGTTCTCCGTAATAGCTGTATCAGTTTACATTCCCATCAACAGTGTAGAGGAGTTCCCTTTTGTCCATATCCTCTCCAGCATATATTGTTTGCAGATTTTTTTGATGGTGGTCATTCTGTCTGGTGTGAAGTGATACCACATTGTTAGTTTTTATTTGTATTTCTCTAATATTTAGTGATGTGGAACATCTTTTCATGTGTTTATTGGCCATCTGTATGTCTTCTTTGGAGAAATATCTGTTTAGGTCTTCTGCCCATTTTCTGGTTGGTCTTTTTGTTTTCCTAATATTGAGCTGTATGAGCTATTTGTATGTCCTATAGAAAATCCTTTGTCAGTTGTTTCGTTCTATAAGGATCTTTCTGTACATGGATTTTATTATATTTATAGAAACAAAAAAATAATAATCAGTGCAGAGTTATTTAGTAATTATATCAAATTTGAATTAGATGCATATTAATTTAAAGAGAAAAAAGGCCATTATATTTTTAAGTTCAGGAATTTATATAAATTATAAAAATACCTTAATGTGAATAACAGCTAACAGTATTTATTGTAAACAACTATACCAGTAAACCATGCATACATAATGTGTACATTTTTATGTATATCCATATGAGAATTCATGAAAGTATGGAAAAATACACCTCATGCTGTTATTGGTTAATTCAGTATGGTGGAAGTAGATTAAGAACACGTGCTTTATACTTTGAATTGATTTGCTAGCTTAAATAAGCATTCTACTTTTATAATTTATATAGGTAGTAGATTTTTAAAAATAAAATATAAAATTTTAATGGAATAAATGGAATGGTCAACGTTTACAAAAAAATATTTTGAAATTCTTTTCTGTATTTTCTGGCTTCAGACTAAATTTCCAATGCTGCTTTTTTATATTCACTTTCATAGTAAATTGTTTATTTGAATATTTCTCTGATCCATGGTATCACAATTCTAATTAAAAGTTAAAAAAACTGAAGTGCAGTTTGTGCTCCACAGAGCCCTAATATGGCTTAGAATATGTAGCAATTTGGCAGACGAAACAAACACAAGCCTACTTTCTTTTTAAGAAATGAGAATGGTATCACTTCAGTAGAAGACATTTTTCTTTCAAGTTTCTCTGCTTTTTCTGAATATTACAAAACATTGTAACATAATCAAATAACCAAACAGGGCTTATTTATCTTTTTAATATAGCAGTGCTTTGCCAGCCAGTGTACCAAAGAAATTAAGCAGCAATTATCACTTTATCCCTGCTGCTCAGAAACTAATAAAAACACATTAATAATGAAGTATAGTTAAATATAAAGGGTCATGTAACAAGATGAAGCAATACAAAAGTAAACATTATACAATTAAATACAAACCTTCATAGACTCTCATCACTGAGACTGGTCTGGCTGCAAAAAGAGCCAGAATTATGATTAGGGAAAAGAGAATGAGTGAAGTTAAAATACAGCAAAGATATCTAGACTGTAGAGAGATGTATAAGAATCTTATATAAATTGATTCTTACATAAGGAATAGGCTGAAGATGTCAATTCTAAAATATAAGCCAAGTTCAGTTCAGTTGCTCAGTCATGTCCAATTTTTTGCGAACCCATGGACTGCAGAGGACTTCCCTGGTGGCTCAGACAGTAAAGTGTCTGTCTGCAATGCGGGAGACCTGGGTTTGATCCCTGGGTTGGGAAGATCCCCTGGAGAAGGAAATGGCAACCCACTCCAGTGTTCTTGCCTGGAGAATCCCAGGGACGGGGGAGCCTGGTGGGCTGCCGTCCATGGGGTCACCAAGAGTCGGACACGACTGAGCGACTTCTCTTTCACTTTTCACTTCATGGACTGCAGCACACTAGTCCTACCCGTCCATCACCAACTCCTGGAGTTTACTCAAACTCATGTTCACTGAGTGGGTGGTGCCATCCAACCATCTCATCCTCTGTTGTCCCCTTTCCCTCCCGTCTTCAATCTTTCCCAACACCAGGGTCTTTTCCAATGAGTCAGTTCCTCACATCAGGTGGCTGAAGTATTGGACTTTCAACTTCATCATCAGTCCTTCCAATGAATATTCAGGACTGATTTCCTTTAGGATGGACTGGTTGGATCTCCTTGAAGTCCAAGGCACTCTCAAGAGTCTTCTCCAACACTACCATTCAAAAGCATCAATTCTTCGGTGCTCAGCTTTCTTTCTAATTCAACTCACATCCATACATGACTACTGGAAAAACAATAGCCTTGACTAGACAGACCTCTGTTGGCAAAGTAATGTCTCTGCTTTTTAATATGCTGTCTAGGTTGGTCATAACGTTCCTTCCAAGGAGTAAGCAACTTTTAATTTCAAGGCTGCAGTCATCAGTGATTCTGTAGTGATTTTGGAGCCCCCCAAAATAAAGTTAGCCACTGTTTCCCCATCTATTTCCCATGAAGTGATGGGACCGGATGCCATGATCTCAGTTTTCTGAATGTTGAGCTTTAAGCCAACTTTTTGACTCTCCTCTTTCACTTTCATCAGAATGGTCTTTAGTTCTTCACTTTCTGCCATATAAGGGTGATATCATCTGCATATCTGAGGTTATTGATATTTCTCCCAGAAATCTTGAATCCAGCTTGTGGTTGATCCAGCCCAGGGTTTCTCATGATGTACTCTGCATATAAGTTAAATAAGCAGGGTGACAATATACAGCCTTGATGTACTTCTTTCCTGATTTGGAACCAATCTGATGTTCTATGTCCAGTTCTAACAGTTTCTTCCTGACCTGCATACAGATTTCTCAAGAAGCAGGTCAGGTGGTCTGGTATTCCCATCTCTTTCAGAATTTTCCACAGTTTATTGTGATCCACACAGTCAAAGGCTTTGGCATAGTCAATAAAGCAGAAATAGATGTTTTCTGGAACTCTCTTGCTTTTTCCATGATCCAGCAGATGTTGGCAATTTGACCTCTGGTTCCTCTGCCTTTTCTAACACCAGCTTGAACATCTGGGAGTTCACAGTTCATGTATTGTTGAAGCCTGGCTTGGAGAATTTTGTGCATTATTTAACTAGCGTGTGAGATGAGTACAATTGTGTGGTAGTTTGAGCATTCTTTGGTATTGCCTTTCTTTGGGATTGGGATGAAAACTGACCTTTTCCAGTCCTGTGGCCACTGCTGAGTTTTCCAAATTTGTTGGCATATTGAGTGCAGCACTTTCAAAGCATAGTCTTTTAGGATTTGATGTATTGTTGAAGCCTGGCTTGGAGAATTTTGTGCATTATTTAACTAGCGTGTGAGATGAGTACAATTGTGTGGTAGTTTGAGCATTCTTTGGTATTGCCTTTCTTTGGGATTGGGATGAAAACTGACCTTTTCCAGTCCTGTGGCCACTGCTGAGTTTTCCAAATTTGTTGGCATATTGAGTGCAGCACTTTCAAAGCATAGTCTTTTAGGATTTGAAATAGCTCAACTGGAATTCCATCAACCCCATAAGCTTTGTTCATAGGGATGCTTCCTAAGACCCACTTGACTTCTCGTTCCAGGATGTCTGGCTCTAGGTGAGTGACCACACCATTGTGATTATCTGGGTCGTGAAGATATTTTTGTATAGTTCTGTGTATTCTTGCCACCTCTTCTGAATATCTTCTGCTTCTGTTAGGTCCATACCATTTCTGTCCTTTATTGTGCCCATCTTTGAATGAAATTTTCCCTTGTTATCTCTAATTTTCTTGTAGAGATCTCTAGTCTTTCCCATTCTATTGTTTCCCTCTATTTCTTTGCATGGATCACTAAAGAAGGCTTTCTTATCTCTCCTTGCTATTCTTTGGGACTCTGCATTCAAATGGGTATATCTTTCCTTTTCTTCTTTGCCTTTTGCTTCTGTTCTTTCACAGCTATTTGTAAAGCCTCCTAGATAGCAATTTTAATTTTTTTGCATTTCTTTTTCTTGGGGATGCTCTTGATCCCTGTTTCCTGTGCAATATCAAAAACCTCCATCCATGGTTCATCAGGCACTCTGTCTATCAGATCTAGTCCCTTAAATCTACTTCTTAGTTCTACGGTATAATTGTAAGGGATTTGATTTAAGTCATACCTGAATGGTCTAGTGGTTTTCCCTACTTTCTTCAATTTAAGTCTGAATTTGACAATAACAAGTTCATGATCTGAGCCACAGTTAGCTCCTGGTCTTGATTTGCTGACTCTAAAGAGCTTCTCCATCTTCAGCTGCAAAGAATATAATCAATCTGATTTCAGTGTTGGCTGTCTGGTGATGGCCACCATTTGTAGAGTCTTTTCTTGTGTTGTTGGAAGACTGTTTTTGCTATGACCAGTACATTCTTTGGGCAAATCTCTATTAGCCTTTGCCCTGCTTCATTCTGTAATCCAAGGCCAATTTGCCTGTTATTCCAGGTGTTTCTTGACTTCCTACTTTTGCATTCAAGTCCCCTATAAGGAAAAGAACATCTTTTTGGGGCATTAGTTCTAAAAGATCTTGTAGGTCTTCATAGTACCGTTCAACTTCAGCTTCTTCAGGATTACTGGCTGAGGCATAGACTTGGATTATCATGATATTGAATGGGTTGCCTTGGAAAGAAACAGAGATCATTCTGTTTTTGAGATTGCATCCAAGTACTGCATTTCAGGCTCTTGTTGACTATGATGGCTACTCCATTTCTTCTAAGGAATTCTTGCCCACAGTAGTAGATATAATGGTCATCTGAGTTAAATTCACCCATTCCAGTCCATTTTAGTTTGCTGATTCCTAAAAAGCCGATGTTCACTCTTGCCATCTCCTGTTTGACCACTTCCAATTTGCCCTTATTCATGGACCTAACATTTCAGGTTCCTATGCAATATTGCAGCATTGGACCTTGCTTCCATCACCAGTCACATCCACAACTGGGTGTTATTTTTCCTTTGCCTCTGTCTTTTCATTCTTTCTGAAGTTATTTCTCCACTGATCTCTAGTGGCATGTTGGGCACCTACCAACCTGGGGAGTTCATCTTTCACTATCCTATCTTTTTGCCTTTTCATAGTTTTCATAGGGTCAAGGCAGGAATACTGAAGTGGTTTGCCATTCCCTTCTCCAGTGGACCACATTTTGTCAGTACTCTCCACTCTGACCTGTCTTTCTTGGGTGGCCCTACATGGCATGGCTCATAGTTTCACTGAGTCAGACAAGGCTGTGGTCCATGTGATCAAATTGGTTAGTTTTCTGTGATTGTGGTTTTCAGTCTTTCTGCCCTCTGGAGAAGGATAAGAGGCTTCTGGAAGCTTCCTGATGGGAGAGACTGACCGAGGGGGAAACTGGGTTTTGTTCTAATGGGCAGGGCCATGCTCAGTAAATCTTTAATCCAATTTTCTGTTGATGGCTGGAGCTGTGTTCCCTACCAGATATTTACCTGGGGCCAAACTATGATGGAGGTCATGAAGATAATGGTGACCTCCTTCAAAAGAGCCCATGCATTTGCTGCTACACTCAGTGTGCCCAACCCTGTAGTGGGCCACCACTGACCCACGCCTCTTCTGGAGACTCCTGGACACTCACAGGCAAGTCTGGGTCAGTCTCTTTTTGAGTCACTGCTCCTTTTTCCTGGGTCCTGGTGCACAAGGTTCTGTTTCTGCTCTCCAAGTCTATTTCCCAGCCCTATGTGAGTTCTGGCAGCTTTTTGGTGGGGTTAATGGCGACCTCCTCCAAGAGGGCTTATGCCATACCCAAGTCTGCTGCACCCAGAGCCCCTGTCCCTGTGGTAGTCCACTGGGGACCCATACTGCCACAGCAGATGTTCAAACACAGTTCTGTCTCAGTCTCTGTGGCGTCCCTGGGTCCTGGTGCCCAAACAAGGTTTGTTTGGGCCCTCTGAGCATCTCTGGAGGGAATGGGGTTTGATTCTGAGTGAATTCACCTCTGAATTCACCTCTGAATTCACCTCTGAATTCACCTCTCCCACAGTCTTGCTGGGGCTTCTCCTTTGCCCTTGGACATGGCATATCTCCTCACAGCCGCTCCAGCGCCTACCATCTTAATGGGGTTTCTCTGACCTTGGATATGGGGTATCTCCTCAGGACCAGTCCAGGGAAGCGGCAGCCAAGTGCAGCGGCAGCCAAGTGCAGCCGCAGCTCCTGACCTTGGCTGTATCAGAGGGGTATCTCCTCTCAGCTGCTGGCTTCAGGCCCTCGCTGGAGGTCATTTCAATCCCATGCAAACTCATCTACAGTTGGAGAAGGATGGGGGCAGCAGACTTGACATGTGCAAGACTCAGCAAAACAGTGTCTTCTGATTTGCATACAGTGAATTTCAGCCAGGGATTGGACGGCAGTATCCAGGGAAAACCAATTACAGAAGAGGCATTCCTGTCCTCAGTGGGATGAACCCTGTGATCATAGGTGTGTGGCACCTGCTCTGCGGGCAGAGGCACGTGCTGTCCTGTGCTCCTCGCTGGAAGGCTGAGGTTCCAACTGGAGGCTCTGGAACTGTTCCTGGGTTTTGATCTTGGTGAATCTGGAAGAGGTCTCTCCGAGTGGTGGTGGTCCCGGATGAGACACAGTAGGAGAGTTGAAAAAAACTGCTCTGCATGGGACCCTGGCGGCTTGGCCCCCGCGGGGCTCCCAACTCTCCGGTCTGGCGCCCCCGGCACTCCATCAGGCTGAGGCCCCACACCCGTGTCCTGCCGGGCGCCACGCGGACACGCCCGCCCTCAGGGAGTGCAGGACGCTCTGGGGCAGCCCAGGACCACTGAAGGCAGATCCACATGTGCTGGGCACTCTGGGGGATGCTGTGTCTGGAGGGGCGCTGGCAAATAGCATACAAAGAAAAAATTAAGAAAGTAAATATACAAACAAAGCCTACATTCTCTGCAGGACAGAGTCAAGTAAACAGAATTAACCATTATCTAAAAGTGTCCTAGTTGCCCTAGATTTTGTAAGTGGATATGTCCACTGACAGCAAAAAAGGTAATGATAGGTAAAATCCATTCACTTGAGGTTAAAGGACATGGAACACTATGTTAAGTTAGAGGCATAAAGTAGGATGGCAAAATCCCAGTCACCTAGGGAATATTTGAAAAAATCCAAGACAAAATCCCACTGTTGGCAGCCAGTCTCCACCGGTCTCACCTTTTTTTGTTGTTGTTGTTTCATTTTTTTGTGAGCAGAGCAGGATCATTGATTGCTTTTGTTCCTGATCGCCATTTTTAGTGTGTTTGTATAGCAGGAAGCCTTGATGTTAAAGATGGTGTCTCCCTCTAAAGCAAAGAACGGGCTTGTTTATTGTCTGGGATAATAAAGATAATAACTCTCATAAGCAGATCTGAAGACATACATATTCCCTAGTTTGAAAGATCTGGGTTCCCTGAGCTTAGCGTTCCTCTCTCTAAAGGACACCTACCAGGGTTCACTTGTGCTTCCCCTGGAACTCAAGACAAGGGAAACTGATACATATGGTCTGCTGCTTACTGTACTGTGAGTAATAGTCCTTTATCTTTGACCCAGGAGTCTCCTGTCTTCCCCGAGCATCTATGAAATTTATCAGGTTAACTTGTGAGCTTGCAAGTAGGGTAAAATCTCTGACTCTTCACAGATTTTAGTAGTATTGGTTACAATGGGGCAATTACACAGACATGGGTTTTTGGAAGAGGAAAGATGAGGGCATCTTGGCACAAATAAGACGATTCAATAAAAATTGGTGGAAATCAGCAATGAACATATTGCATTTTACAGAAGTATTTGTCTACAGTGGGTTCAAAAAGAGAGAAAGAGAAAAAAGCAGGGGGAAGGGAGGTAGAAAAGAAGAAATGGAAGGAGAAAGGGTGGAGGGCCATTTACTATTATGAGTCACTACTATTTTGAGTCACTACTTTAAGGAAGTATTTTGGATTCAAAAATGCATGTGGATTGTTATAACAATAAGATTGTTTGGGTCTGATAAATCTAGTGCTATTGTAATTCTAGTTAATAAATATTTTGATATGCTTAATGTGTGTGGATTTAAAATTGTTTTTGCTTAAGATAGTTTGATTCTACCAAGTGATAGATGTGCAAGTTCAGCTTTAGGCTTTTCATTATTTCTAATTAACAAATTGACCTAGATAATTCTTTCCAACAAAGTTTGACCTTTCATTTTTAAATGTGTTAGCAAAGCCATTCAATATCTTGGCATATCATCTCAAATGTATATGATTTGCAGGCAAGTATATTATGTGTGCATTTCTGTGATCTTTCTCTTTAGAAATTCCCAAATCAAAAGATTTATGGTAACTTTAGGATGATAATGTAAAATAAATGATAAGGGAATTCTGACTTACATATGTAGCTGATATACATGGAAAGCTTGTTAATGTAAGCAATATTATTATAATTTTGCAGACCTTCCTTGACTTTATTGGTTAAAGACTGAAAAATATCTAAATGAGACATTTTTGTTTTTATAGTGTTAAAGGCTACATTTTAAAGAGGTCTTAGCAAATTCTGTCAAAAAAGTAGATGATTGGAAAAAACAACAATGAACACACTCATGTGCTAGGTTTCATACTGAATCTTTTCAAATTCTGTGGCTTATCTGAGCTTCCTTGTTTTAAAAGGTGTTCTTTGGTTAACATTTATTAGCCATACCCTGCTGATAATAAGAAATGGATTTAATAGGCAGTTGGGTGAGTGTGAATGTAGCATAGCAGAAATCACTGACTGGTGATCCAAAGACCAATTTTCCATAGCACCACGACTTATTAAACATGTTGAGTGAAGTCGCTCAGTCGTATCCGACTCTTTGCGATCCCATGGACTGTAGCCTACCAGCCTCCTCTGTCCATGGGATTTTCCAGGCAATAGTACTGGAGTGGATTGCCATTTCCTTCTCCAGGGGATCTTCCCAACCCAGGGATTGAACCCGGGTCTCCCGCATTGTAGACAGACGCTTTACCATATGAGCCACCAGGGAAGTCCTATTAAACATGTTACCAAATAAAATTTATATTAAAATTCTCTTTAAATTATTTTGTAATATTATTGGGTTCCAGTATCATTGTGCACTGAAATATTGGTTGGTAATATGTGTATACATATATATGCATATATCTATATGTGTATTATATATGTGTGTATACACACATATACATGTATATAGTAAACATCATTGTTGTTATTGTTCAGTTACTCAGTTGTGTCTGACTCTTTGCGACCCCCATGGACTGCAACACTCCAGGCTTCCCTGTCCTTCACCATCCTTCACCATCTCCTGGAGCTTGCTCAAACTCATGTTAAACACACAGAATCATTTATAACATTAATTTGTAGAGCTCAGTGTTCAATCCATCAGCCCTGAACTGATCCTAATCCCTAATCTTAGACTGAAAAAAACTGAGTTACAAAGGAAATGTAATTGTATTTGAACACATAATTTAAATAAAAAATTATGATTTCCTAGTGTTGTTAGATGTATAGTACTGTTTATCAGTTCTGTCTGATTAGCATCAGGTCCCATACTCTTTAAAGACTTTCCAAATGTTTGTTTCATTATTTAAAAAATTCTGCAAATCTATCCACTTCATTCTTAAATCTGCATCTATAAAATACTTGCCTCTTCTAATAGTCTATAGTGAAGACTGAGTTGTATATATGCCATCCAATTCCCAGCTCATATAAGGTATTCTATTTAGCATATCTTCTTTTCCTATAATGAAATCACTACCTCTCTACCAGTTTCTCATACTGTAATCTATTCAAATATTTGGTTCCTAAATTACCCTCCTTTAACGTCTCATGCCTTTTTTCTTTCCATCTCAGGCACACAACTTGCAAGAATAATTCCCACTCATGATTCATAGGTCATTGCGGTCTAGCATATACACCAGCCCTCGAGGCAAAGGCAGACAACAATCTGATAGCTATTACAGTGGGATTCTTTCTTTGTCTTACTTGAGCTTTCAAGAGTTTGACACTTTCAAAATAGATGGGAAAACAGTGGAAACTGTGTCAGACTTTATTTTGGGGGGCTCCAAAATCACTGCAGATGGTGATTGCAGCCATGAAATTAAAAGACGCTTACTCCTTGGAAGGAAAGTTATGACCAAGCTAGACAGCATCTTGAAAAGCAGAGACATTACTTTGCCAACATAGGTCCATCTAGTCAAGGCTATGGTTTTTCTAGTGGTCATGTATGGATGTGAGAGTTGGACTGTGAAGAAAGCTGAGTGCCAAAGAATTGATGCTTCTGAACTGTGGTTTTGAAGAAGACTCTTGAGAGTCCCTTGGACTGCAAGGAGATCCAACCAGTCCATCCTAAAGGAGGTCAGTCCTGGGAGTTTATTGGAAGGACTGATGCTGAAGCAGAAACTCCAGTACTTTGGCCACCTCGTGTGAAGAGTTGACTGATTGGAAAAGACACTGATGCTGGGAGGGATTGGGTGCAGGAGGAGAAGGGGACGACAGAGGATGAGATGGCTGGATGGCATCACTGATGCAATGGACGTGAGTCTGAGTGAACTCTGGGAGTTGGTGATGGACAGGGAGGCCTGGCGTGCTGCGATTCATGGGGTCGCAAAAAGTCGGACACGACTGAGTGACTGAACTGAACTGATGCTGGGAGGGATTGGGGGCAGTAGGAGAAGGGGACAATAGAGGATGAGATGGCTGGATGGCATCACTGACTTGATGGGCATGAGTTTGATTGAACTCCAGGAGTTGGTGATGGACAGGGAGGCCCGGCGTGGTGTGATTCATGGGTTCGCAAAGACACGACTGAGCGACTGAACTGAACTGATATTGCTGTGTTTGGAGTGGCCTTTCTGTATTCTGGCAGTTGGTGGTTCCTGTTTATTGTGGAGGTTCCTCGCTGTGGGTGGGGGTGGACTGGTGGCTTGTCAAGGTTTTCTGGTTAGGGAAGCTTGTGTCAGTGTTCTGGTGGGTGGAGCTGGATTTCTTCTTTCTGGAGTGCAGTGAAGTGTCCAGTAATAAGTTTTGAGATGTCAGTGGGTTTGGTGTGACTTTGGTCAGCCTGTATATTGAGGCTCAGTGTTATGTTCCTGTGTTGCTGGAGAATTTGTGTGGTATGTCTTGCTCTGGAGTTTGTTGGCCCTTGTGTGGTAACTCATTCTTTTAAAAGCTGCATGGTATTTTATGGTATGGACACATCACAGTTTATTTAAGCACCCACTAATGGCTGTTTGGATTATTGGCAATCTCTCTTCATTACAAAGGGTGCTACTGTGTATATTCTTATACATATATCTTAGTGCGTTTCTGAAACACGAAGTTCTAAGACTGAAATTGTGATGGAAAAGGTTATGCCTTGAATCCAAATCTCTCTAGTGAAGTGATAGTCACTCAGTCATGCCTGACTCTTTGAGACCCCATGGACTACACAGTCCATGGAATTCTCCAGGTCAGAACACTACAGTGGGTAGCCTTTCCCTTCTCCAGGGGATCTTCTCATCTGAGGGATCGAACCAGGTCTCCCACATTGGAGGCAAATTCTTTACCAGCTGAGTCACCAGGGAAGCCCCCAGATCTCTAACATGCCTTCCAAAAGGGTCTCATTTTAAACTCTTAACAAAAGTATCTGAGGGTTCCTGTTTCTCTCCTGATCAACCATGAGTATTTTAATCTTTGTTTATGTGAGGTAAGTGATCCATTTTCATAGCAGAAAAACAAATTGGGAGCATACTCCCACAGAAGCACTGAATAAGAAAAACATCTATTCAGTAGGCATAAGAAAATATATTGCTACCTTTAAAAAGGAAATCTGATTTGTAGCTGTTTAGGAAATGGCAGCCCACTCCAGTGTTCTTGCCTGGAGAATCCCAGGGATGGGGGAGCCTGATGGGCTGCCGTCTATGGGGTCGCACAGAGTTGGACACGACTGAAGCAACTTAGCAGCAGCAGCAGCAGGAGAATAAATGGATGCAATTCAAACTTAGCACCTTTGGTTTGAATGGGAAGGTTTGAAAACAGAAACAGTCACACAAGAATGGACTGGAGGTCTGGATTTTATCCTTCCTTACTGGAAGCATGTGCTAACTGTGCTTCAGTTGTGTCTGACTTTTTGTGACCCTATGGACTGTAGCCTGCCAAGTTCCTTTGGCCATGGGATTCTCCTGGCAAGAATATTGGAGTGGGTTGCCATGCCCTCCTACAGGGGATCTTCCTGACTCAGGGATTGAACCTGTGTCTCTAAAGTCTTCCCTCGTAGCTCAATCAGTAAAATAGTCTGCCTGTAATGCAGGTGACCTGGGTTGGATTCCTGGGTCAGGAAGATCCCCTGGAGAAGAAAATGGCAACCCACTCCAGTATTCTTGCCTGGAGAATCCCATGGACAGAGGAGCCAGGCAGGGTACAGTCTATGGGGTTGCAAGTTCAGTTCAGTTCAGTCGCTCAGTCGTGTCCGACTCTTTGCGACCCCATGAATCGCAGCACGCCAGGCCTCCCTGTTCATTACCATCTCATGCGAAGAGCTGACTCATTGGAAAAGACTTTGATGCTGGGAGGGATTGGGGGCAGGAGAAGAAGGGGACGACCGAGGATGAGATGGCTAGATGGCATCACTGACTCAATGGACATGAGTTAGAGTGAACTCTGGGAGTTGATGATGGACAGGGAGGCCTGGCGTGCTGCGATTCATGGGGTCACAAAGAGTCAGACATGACTGAGTGACTGAACTGAACTGAAGAAAAAAGAAAAACATAGAATAGATAATCTAACTTTACACATAAACAATTGGAAAAAGAAAACAAAACGAACAAACAAAAAAATAAACACACCAAAGTCAGAAGGAAAGAAATCATAAAGATTAGTGCAGAAATAAATGAAAAAGAAATGAAAGAAACAATAGTAAATATTAATAAAACTAAAAGTTGATTCTTTCAGAAGATAAAACTAACAAGCTTTTAATCAGACTCATCAAGAAAAAAGGAGGGTAGAGTTAAAGCAACAAAATTAGAAATAAAAAAGGAGAGGTTACAGCAGACAATGCAGAAATACAAAGGATTATAAGAGACTATTATGAACAACTCTATGGCAATAAAATGGACAAACCTGGAAGAAATGGTCAGATTCTTAGAAAAGTTCAATCTTCAAGACTGAAACAAGAACCAATAGAAATTATGAACAACCCAATTACAAGCACTGAAATTGAAGCTGTGATCAAGAATCTTCCAAAAAACAAAAGCCCAGGACAGGATGATTCACAGGATAATTCTATCAAATATTAAGAGAAGAGTTAATGCCTATCCTTCCAAAACTCTTTCAAAAATTGCATCGTAAGGAACACTTCTAAACACATACTTTGAGGCCACAATCACCCTGATACCAAAACCAGAGAAAGAAAACATCAAAAAAGAAAATTACATGCAGTTTGATTAATGAACATAGATGTAAAATTCCTCAACAAAATTTTATCAAACAGTATTCAGTTCAGTTTAGTTCAGTTCAATTCAGTCGCTCAGTCGTGTCCTACTCTTTGTGACCCCATGAATCACAGTGCACCAGGCCTCCCTGTCCATCACCAACTCCCGGAATTCACTCAGCCTCATGTCCATCGAGTAAGGGATGCAATCCAGCCATCTCATCCTCTGTCGTTTCCTTCTCCTCCTGCCCCCAATCCCACCCAGCATCAGAGTCTTTTCCAATAAGTCAACTCTTAGCATCAGGTGGCCAAAGTACTGGAGTTTCAGCTTTAGCACCATTCCTTCCAAGGAAAGCCCAGGGTTGATCTCCTTCAGAATGGACTGGTTGGATCTCCTTGCAGTCCAAGGGGCTCTCAAGAGTCTTCTCCAACACCACAGTTCAAAAGCATCAATTCTTCAGCTCTCAGCTTTCTTCACAGTCCAACTCTGTCATCCATACAAGACCACTGGAAAAACCATAGCCTTGACTAAACGGACCTTTGTTGGCAAAGTAATGTCTCTGCTATTTAATATGCTATCTAGGTTGATCATAACTTTCCTTTCAAGAAGTAAGCATCTTCTAATTTCATGGCTGCAGTCACCATATGCAGTGATTTTGGAGCCCAAAAATATAAAGTCTGACACTGTTTCCACTGTGTCCCCATCTATTTCCCATGAAGTGATGGGACCAGATGCCATGATCTTCGTTTTCTGAATGTTGAGCTTTATCAGGAAAAACCATAGCCTTGACTAGATGGACCTTAGTCGGCAAAGTAGTGTCTCTGCTTTTGAAAATGCTATCTAGGTTGGACATAACTTTTCTTCCAAGGAATAAGCGTCTTCTAATTTCATGGCTGCAGTCACCATCTGCAGTGATTTTGGAGCCCAAAAATATAAAGTCTGACACTGTTTCCACTGTTTCCCCATCTATTTCCCATGAAGTGATGGGACCAGATGCCATGATCTTCGTTTTCTGAATGTTGAGCTTTAAGCCAACTTTTTCGCTCTCCTCTTTCACTTTCATCAAGAGGCTTTTTAGTTCCTCTTCACTTTCTGCTATAAGGGTGGTGTCATCTGCATATCTGAGGTTATTGATATTTCTCCAGGCAATCTTGATTCCAGCTTACGTTTCTTCCAGCCCAGCGTTTCTCATGATGTACTCTGCATATAAGTTAAATAAGCAGGGTGACAATATACAGCCTTGACGTACTCCTTTTCCTATTTGGAACCAGTCTATTGTTCCATGTCCAGTTGGGGTTGCAAGAGTCGGACACAAATGAACGACAAAGCATATTCTAAAGTCTCCTGCATTGGCAGGTGGGCTCTTTACCATTGGCACTACCTGGGAAGCCCCCACCTTTATTTAAATTAATAACCTATACCTTTAAACTTCTCCCACTGTGAAATACCCTCTAGATTTATCATCATTTCCATTACCCACTTCAGAATGCTACTGCATTTATTTTGTTTCTTTTATGCTTCTGAAAGGAAATTAGTGGTGGCTATCCAAAGTGAAAGCCATGAACAGGAGATACACTATGATTCATTGGGCATGAGTTTCTCATGGTGTTGTTCTTTTTGGTGCAAAGAGAGTTATTTATCCAAATTAAGGAAAATGAGCCAAATCCAAGCTTGTAAAATTTTCTTTAGGAGAAGAATGCATATATTAGAACCTACTCCTTAGTAGTCCGTAGTAACTGGGACTCATTACGATTTTCACATATAGGGAATTCCTTGGTGGTCCAGTGGTTAGAATTCCGTGCTTTCATTGTGAGGAGCACCAGTTCAATCCCTGGTCAGAGAACTAAGACCTCGCAAGCTGTGCAACATGGCCAAAACCAAACAAAAAACAGTTTTGCATATAAAAAGAGTATTGTCTACTCATTTTTCTCTGTTGAAAAATCAGCTGTTTCCCTTCATTTTGAAATCACTAGGTTGACTTTAAAAGTTAATGCCTTAAAACCGTGTTAGATCAGGAATAAAACATTTACAATGTTCAGGGTAAAAACAGAGATCTGATAAAGAAGAAAACAAAGGAGAAAAGGAAGGGAAGAGGAAGAAAGGGACTAGGAAAGGACAACAAATGAGAAAATAAAGCTGTGTATGTTGATGAATGTTACCAGTGGTGACCCAGGTACTGTTTAACTTTTAATTGTTCCTCCTCCCTACAAACCCAAGCTTCTTGAGGACTGGACAATGTCTTATTCATCTTTGTTTTCCCAGCACCCAGCAGGATGTCTGACAAGCAGTCTGTGTTCAGGAAATATTTGTTGGCTTGAATTAAACCACCCTGAACTACTAATGAACACCCTAAAGTTTAAATTTCATTGCTCTCCGCTAGGCAAAGGTATACTTGTGGCCAGGAGATTTTTTTTTTTAGACAAGTTTTAAGTAGAGTGAGGTGCTTGTGAAGCATACAGATTCCCGGGCCCCACCCCAGAAATTATATAGATGGTTTAGGTGGCCTGGGTGGGGCCCGGGAATCTGCACTTTTAACAAATGCCTCAGTTGTTTCTGTTACAACTTGGAGACCAAAGGCACCTTATACTAGCACATCAGATGTTTTAAGCCCTAGAATTGTCCTGATATTTTAGACTCTGCCTTGAGGCTTGGTCTGAAAAGTATATATGACTATCCTGACATGTAAATTTACCAAAGAGGTTAAGTGAAGTCGCTCAGTTGTGTCTGACTCTGCGACCCCATGGACTGTAGCCTATCAGGCTCCTCCGTCCATGGGATTTTCCAGGCAAGAGTGCTGGAGTGGGTTGCCATTTCCTTCTGCAGGGGATCTTCCCAACCCAGGAATCGAACCTGGGTCTCCCGCATTGCAGGCAGACACTTTACCGTCTGAGCCACCAGATGTTAATTACAATGTACCAACACGCTTAAGAATCTTGAGTTCCAAATGTTTAGTTTTCTTGGGAGTCTGCAGATATTTGAGAGCTCCCAGTCTGTAGTGCTGAGACAGACTAACAGAGGAGATGTATGGAGAAATACCAATCAAGAGGTGCTTACATGCTTTAGGGGGGCTCCTGAATCAGTTAACTGCTCACATTAAAATTTTGAGGGAGCTGGGTCAAGGAGAAAGAGAGTAAATGTATTAATAGAAAAACAAACAACAACAAAATGTTAATATGCAAATGAGATTTTCAAGTTTTCTAACAAAGAAAAATTAAAACCACATTGAGAAATGAGAGAAAGGACTTCCATTGGCAGTCTGGCAGTTCAGACTTTGCTCTTCCATGGCAGGGAGTTCAGGTTCATCCCTGGGTGGGAGAATTAAGATCCCATATAAACATGGCAACCCACTCCAATATTCCTGCCTGGAGAATCCCATGGACAGAGGAGCCTGCCTGGCTACAGTCCATAGGGTCACATGACTGAAGCGACTTTAGCAAGCGTGTATGCATGTTGCCTGGTGTGGCCAACAAGAAGGAAATAAAGAAGAAGAAGAAAATAAGTGAAAAAAAAAGTGCAAATGTGAGCTCACTGGGCAGAAATTCAGAATGGACTAATTTGAAGTCAGTTAAGGATGAATAGCTACTATTGTTAACTACACTTGTAATAAGTGAGCCTCATCTCTGCCAACATACTAGGATTCACCCACAGTAACTGACGGCAGCCTTAAAAAGACGGCCTAACCAGGGGAACCCACCGAAAATACAGAAATCACAAAGCTTTTGATTGTACCTTCTGGATTTCAGAATAGCCTCTGAGGAAAGGGGTTTATTCACCATCGTTCCCACTGTGTAGATAAACAAACCCAGGCCCAGAGGGGTCACCTAACACCCAATAACTCCCAGATAGTAAAAGACTGCTTGTTAGGTTATCCCCCCGCCCCCGTGTCCTCCCAACACCACGCTGACTCAAGACCAACACAATTAAATATACAATTAGATATATCTGTGATGATGATGAAAATCCCATCTGACCCTCCCTATACTCAAGCCAAGTAAGGTCGGAATCACCTTTCTACACTGGAGGTAACTGAGGCCAAAAGGTATTGTGACAAATCTATACTGCTGTAAAAGGCAGCTAGTGGAGGTGGAGCTCAGATCTGACTCCACAAGTCAGAAGCTCAGATAAGGCTTTGGTAGCGGGGCCTGCAAGTCCAGGATGAGCGCTCGTTCCGCGGCGGAGCGCTTACAGGTAAGCCGGGATTCCGGTCGGTGGGGCTGAGTCTTTGGTGACTTTACCAGATTTCAGCCCAGTGCCCTGGGTGCTTTGTAGGTGGGGCCGGCCACGCGTTATTTAACTAGAATCTCGAATAGATGGGACTTACGAAATATCTGCTCTCAACTCCTCTGGTCTCCACCCGGAGCCGATTATCATATTTGAGGGTTCGCTACCGAAGTGCACGCCCCACAGCCCAGGTTCCGGGAGCTGGAACGGGGCCAGCGTGGAGGTGGTATTAGACCGGAAACCTAACGGGGCTGGGGGTCCGCTTAGGGCGGTGGGGAACCCGTCCCGGGAGAGGAGGCAATTCTCTGGTTCCACTCCGGGCGGGCGGCGGAGGAGACCGGACGTGGCGTGAGCCGGGACCCGGGAGGAGAGAAGGCTCGGTTCGGAGCGGAGAGGCACGTCTGGGCGGCGCAGACCTGGAGAAGCCGGGCGTCGCGGCTCCGGGAGGCGGCGGGAGAAGTGCCCAGGCCACTGCCTGCACCCTTACAGGTCCCCGCGAGGCCCGCCCCGGAGTCCCGGAGCGATGAGAGTGCAGGTCAAGGTAAACGCCGCCGCCCCAGACACCTTCCCGGAGTCCCCTCCCGGGGCTCCGCTCCATCCTCTGCCTCCCACCGCCGGGGCTTGCAGCGAGGGCAGCGCGCTGGCTCCTCCCGACTCCTGTCCTAAGTGCGATGGGAAGTTTTTTTTTTTTGTGGGGGGGGGGGGGAAGGCTGGGGGTCCGCTTAGGGCGGTGGGGAACCCGTCCCGGGAGAGGAGGCAATTCTCTGGTTCCACTCCGGGCGGGCGGCGGAGGAGACCGGACGTGGCGTGAGCCGGGACCCGGGAGGAGAGAAGGCTCGGTTCGGAGCGGAGAGGCGCGTCTGGGCGGCGCAGACCTGGAGAAGCCGGGCGTCGCGGCTCCGGGAGGCGGCGGGAGAAGTGCCCAGGCCACTGCCTGCACCCTTACAGGTCCCCGCGAGGCCCGCCCCGGAGTCCCGGAGCGATGAGAGTGCAGGTCAAGGTAAACGCCGCCGCCCCAGACACCTTCCCGGAGTCCCCTCCCGGGGCTCCGCTCCATCCTCTGCCTCCCACCGCCGGGGCTTGCAGCGAGGGCAGCGCGCTGGCTCCTCCCGACTCCTGTCCGAAGTGCGATGGGAAGTTTTTTTTTTTTTGGGGGGGGGGCGGGGAAGGGGGGGGCGCCCCTGGCTGCTGGGGAGCCTTGAAGGAGCTTGGGGAATTGTGGACAGGAGTGGAGACCGGGGAATTGTGGACAGGGGTGGAGACCCTGGTTGTGCCTTGGTCTCTTGTGAGGCGGCCAGACCTCGAACTGGCTATCACCTACCTGTTTTGTCTGGACTGGCACACATGTGTGAAGTACTACGGTTTATTGTGCACATTTTATTCTTCCATTTCGGCATAGTCTGGTTTTTGGTACAAACTGTTAAAGCCAGATCAGCCGAATTCGCATCCTCGCTTTACCAGTAGCTACGATATTGAGCAAGTTACTGGAACCTCTGTACTTTGGCTTCCTCATCTGGAAAATGGGATGAGGATTGTAATATGAACATTAAATGAGATGCTATATATACCGTAACATTTCGAATAACGCCTAACATTTATTGGATTACAGAAGTTTGTTATTATTTCACCCAGAGAATAATCCTGTAAGATCTAAGTATCACCCCCCACCCACTTCCACCACACTGGTTTATAGGTGAGGAAAATGAAGTTGAGGGAGAATAGTTAGGATTGGAGCCTAGAGCAGTGGTTTAAAGCATTAAGAATATGGATACCATGCACCGGATTTTGAGCATTTGTTCCTAGGGTGAAGGTGGTTCATTTTTAACTACCAAAGTGGGGACTGAGTTCTTGAATTTCTTTTTTCCCTGTATAAAAATTTTGGTGTTTCGTTTTTCATTTGCTTTGGATTCTTCCATGACTGATAAAGTGTTGGATATTCTGGCTTTACTGACACCTGGCGACCCCCTACCCCCATTAGGTATGGTTTTCTGATGTGGGCCTCAGTTGTGATTTTTCTCTTTTTTACTTCTTAGTTTGATTGAAGTTGTATATACACGTAGTTCAGAAACAAATAATTCCATAAGGTTCATTATCCAAAACAGCAGAACTTGTGTCATTTTCTTTTCAGAAAGAGCAATCATGTTCATCTCTTTTAGCTGCTGCTGCCAAGTTGCATCAGTCGTGTCCGACTCTTAGCAACCGCATGGACTGTAGCCTACCAGGCCCCTCCATCCATGGAATTTCCCAGGCAAGAGTACTGGAGTGGGCTGCCATTGCCTTCTCCGCTATTTAGCTGCTGCTGCTAAGGCGCTTCAGTCATGTCCAGCTCTGTGCGACCCCATAGACGGCAGCCCAACAGGCTCCCCCGTCCCTGGGATTCTCCAGGCAAGAATACTGGAGTGGGTTTTCATTTCCTTCTCCAATGCATGAAAGTGAAAATTGAAAGTGAAGTCGCTCAGTCGTGTCCAACTCTTAGTGACCCCATGGACTGCAGCCTACCAGGCAGTTGGTACTTACTCATGTCTAAATAATGCTTGTATTACTCTTCTTGATTTTTCAGGTTTAGTATTTATGCACTGTTTTTCCAGAACGGAATATGAGTATTTAGCTTTCTTCTAAGTTCTGCACCTATCACTAACATCTTTTCTCTTCCTTCCATCTATCTTCAGAATGTAGTTAACTCAAAGTTTCCCTTTGAGTCTCTCTAATGCTGGATCCTGTTCTTGTATCCTATATCGTTGTCTTTCTTATTTCCCATTATTTTGGTGGAGCACATTCTCCAGTAGGTCTCTGAGAAAGGTTACATGTAAAGTAAACTGAATCAATGTATTCCTTTTTTTTTTTTAATTTTTTTTGATGTGGATCATTTTTAAGGTCTTTGTTGAATTTGTTACAATATTGTGTCTGTTTTATTTTTTGGTAGCAAGGCATGCAGGAACTTAGTTCCCTGACCAGGGATTGAACACATAACTTCCCTGCACTTGGAAGATGAATCTTAACCAGGGACCACCAGGGAAGTCCCTGAATCAATGTATTCTTGTGACATATTATCCTTCCATATTTTTTTTTCCTTACCAAAGTTTCACTAATAATACAAAAATATGTTCTTTTGGTAAATAATTCAAACCCTACAAGTAGAAATTCAAACAGAAAGTTTCCTTTCTGTCTTGGTCCTCATCTCTCTTAAACCCAGAAGTAACCAAACCATTGGATTTGAAGAATATTATTTAGAACATTATTATTATATACAATATATTGTTTTGATTTGTGCATTTGTTTTTACATAAAGGAAATTATACTGATTATTGATATGCAACCTGATTCCTTTAAAAGTAGTTCTTGGGCTATTTTTCCATGTCAATACAAACTGATGCTTTCCTGGGTAATATATTCAGATGAATTGGGTCATTCAAAATCAAGCATATAAAATTTTCTGAACAATTACTCTTCTAGTTTCACTCAGCTAATAAATAATTACTGAGTGTTAACTATATGCTAAATCCTGTTCCAGAACCTGGGAATATACAGTTAACAAAACCTTTATTTTTGATGTAGACAGGGATGGTGAGATGGTTCTAGATGATGTAATTGAGTGCAGCTGCAGCTTTAATGAGCTTGTTTTTCCTCTCCTGGAGTACACACATCATTCAACCAAGTCTGTCTGTCTTTCTCTGTAGAAAACAACCATTACAAATTAGACTCCATAACTTCTGTGCCACCAGCGCAACAGAACCATACCTCTGAGACACAGAAATGGATATTCTGAATAGATAAACAAATGCAATATACACATACAATGGAATATTATTCAGCCTTAAAAAGGAAGGCATTCCTATACCATGCTACATCATGGATGAACCTTGAGGACATTTTGCTAGATGCAATGCTCAGTCATGAAAAGACAAATATTGAATGATTCCATTTATATGAGATGTCTAAAGTAGTTCAGTACACAGAAAGAAAAAGTAGAATGATGGTTGCTAGAGCCTGGAAGACTGGGAAATGAGAAGTTGTGTAATGGGAATAAAGTTTAATTTTTGCAGGGTGAAAACATCCTAGGGTTTGGTTCCACAAGTTTAAATATAGTTAATAATACTAAACTGTGGACTATAAAATGGCTAAGATGGTAAATTCTACATTATGTGTGTTTTACCACCATTTTTAAAAAAATAAGAAAAAACATTCACACAAGCTCCATAGTGGGATTTGTCCTTTACTTTGTAATTTTTATTTTATTTTTCACAGCGCTTGGTCTCCATTGCTTTTCTCTAGTTGCAGAGATCGGGGACTGCTCTCTGGTTGTGGTGCACGGGCTTTCACTGCAGCAGCTTCTTCTGTTGTGGAGCACAGGGTGTAGGGCACGTGAGCTTCAGCAGTTGTGGCTCCCAAGCTCTAGAGCACAGGCTCAATAGCTGTGGTGCTTAGGCTCTGTTGCTCCATGGCACGTGGCATTGTCCCAGACCAGGGATTGAAACTGCCTCCTGCATTGACAGGCCAGTTCTTTACCACTGAGCCAACAGGGTAGCCCTATCCTAGACTTTGAATTCATGGTTGAACCTGTTTTCAGCTGGGTTCAGCTTTTGCATGGAATCATGGCTTTTTTAGGGGTTGGGGTAACAACGGACTTCCCCGGAAACTCTTCTTGGCACCAGAACCTTTAGCATGTCCCTTTGTTGGTGGTAGCCCAATGCCATTTTTCATTTTTTTTCCACGAGTTTTGGCATTTCCATATCTCTGGGGAAAAGGTTCCTAAGTTGTTTATGGCACAGATAAACTTTGAGACTATTTCAGAATTACACAATTGAGAGAAGTGAGAAGTGGTCATTTTGTTTGCCTTAAAAGTTTCATTCTTTTCCTGGTTTTGTAAGCACGTGCCTCTCTGCACAAGCCTTCTGGTCTGTTTTGACTGGAGAAGATGACTTTTACTGCTTCCATGGCATAGACAGGTGCCTTCCCTGGCCCTGGTTCTCCTGTAGTTTCCCAGCTGGCATTTATTTTCCAGCCCTGGCCTGATGTGGAATGATCCTCTGCTATGTGCTGGCTTTGGATCTTGAAGCCCACCCAGATCGAATAAGAGTCAGGTATCCAGGGGTTGCAGACATGCTGTGTGTTTTGGATTGGAGAGATCAGCCTGGTGAACTGGATTGTTCTTCTTCTTCTTCTTTTTTTTTTTTTCTGTTTCTCTGAGCTCAGACCAAGTGTAGTTGCAAAGCTCTGTAGTAAAACCTTGTCATCATTGCTCAGAACTGATCAGCCTTTCATACATGCACACCCCCAGCCCACTCTCACATATCCATCAGTGAATCCTCAGTTACTCACTGTCACCTTTACACACACACACCCCTCCAGTGTTCTTGCCTGGAGAATCCCAGGGACAGGGGAGCCTGGTGGGCTGCCATCTATGAGGTCGCACGGAGTCAGACACGACTGAAGCAACTTAGCGGCAGCAGCAGTGGCTCAGTAGCCTGGTGGGGCCACAAAGAGTTGGAGCCCAACTTTAAAATTCTTTTAAAAGAATTTTAAATTATTCTTTTACTTTTCAGTACTACTGAGACACATGTCAGGTGAACTAAGAGGTCTTCTCTGATGCTCAGATTTGGCTATTTTCATCATTAATCCTCTTCAGTAAGAGCAGATCTCGGAGAATGGGTTTTTCTTTATTCTCCCACTTCTCCCTAAACTATATGTGGGCATCATATAGAATTTTCTTTCCAGGCAAACTCAAAGCTTGGTGGGGTAAATGACTATAACAAGTGACATTCTCTCCTCACTTTACCTATTGTGGACTTGGAGCTTCTTGTAAATAGTCTTTTCTTTTTAAATATGTACTTTATTTTTTAAACATTAATTTTATTTATTTATTTATTTTTGGCTATTCTGGGTCTTTGTTGCTGTGCAGGCTGTTCTCTAGCTGCAGAGAGCTGGAACTATTCTCTTGTTGCAGAACACGGGCTTTAGGGTGTGTGGGCTTCAGTAGCTTTGGCATATGGGCTGTGCAGTCCTGGTTCCCAGGCTCTAGAGCACAGGCTCAATAGTTGTGGCGCACGGGCTTAAATGCTTCATGACGTATGGGATCTTCCTAGACCAGTGATGGAACCTGTGTCTCCTGCATTAGCAGGCCGATTCTTTACCACTGAGCCACTAAAAATGAAAGTTCAAGTGAAAGTGTTAGTTGCTCCAACTCTTTGTGGCCCCATCAGGCTACTGAGCCACTGCTGCTGCTGCTAAGTCACTTCAGTCGTGTCTGACTCCGTGCGACCTCATAGATGGCAGCCCACCAGGCTCCCCTGTCCCTGGGATTCTCCAGGCGAGAACACTGGAGTGGATTGCCATTTCCTTCTCCAATGCATGAAAGTGAAAGTGAAAGTGAAGTTGCTCAGTTGGGTCTGACTCTTAGCGACCCCATGGACTGCAGCCTACCAGGCTCCTCCATCCTTGGGATTTTCCAGGCAAGAGTACTGGAGTGGGTTGCCATTGCCTTCTCTGGACTGAGCCACTAGGGAAGCCCAAATAGTCATTTTTGACATCAGCAAACCACCTGTCCCAGGGTGGAACCATTTTTATCTGTTAGGAATTTGTGCTTTCTGTAGCAGGAGTGCTAGTAACCTTGGAGAAAACGTTTTCTTGGGATTATCCTTGTCCTGAGAGTTTAACATTCTCTTTATCTTCCCTGGGCTGTGGGATAGGAGGATGGCTCAGGTTGCCCACACAAACCAAAGGAATTTAGGTCCAGGCAAAATTTGTGTGTGATTAGATCATAGAGCCTGAAAATCATATGCCATTTTGGAATTGTCTAGGAGATTCTTTCCTTTCTCACTGATTTCTCTCATTTGCTGCTGAAAAGAACAGGATATGGTAATTGTAGATGCTCTAGAAATATCAGCAGGGAGGCCAGAAGAGTAATGAAGGTAACCAAGAGTCAGAAAAAGTAGTTTCACTGCTGACTGCACATTCTCCTGGCCTCAGGCAAGTCAGGTCAGTTTTCTTATCTGTAAAGCAAATGGCCACTGTTTGCTGGCTGCTTCTTTCTAAAGGTTGTGAATGTGCTTGGAGTTAGAGATTCCTTTGACAGTCTGATGAAAGCTATAGATAAGTGACTCAGAAACTCACAGTGGAAACCTGACCTGCTGGGCACTCAGGCTTACTGGGCAATTTAAGCTCTGTCTAAAAATGACTGCCCACCCTTGGCCTTAACAGACCATTGCCAAATTAGAATGCAACCTCGTATTACCAGATTCTGTTTTTTGCTTGCTTGTTTGTTTAAACTTCGCTCCTTGTTAAGGAAAATGTGGATGTATAGATTTTTTGTTGAACATGAAACCTCTGGGTTTTTACATTTTCTAGTTGCTTCAGAGATTTTTGAAAACACTTCATGGGCTGAACAAAACACATTCATGGCCTGCTTTCTTCCTATGGTTAGAAACATGTCTGTATTTTGTTTTCCACTATGGTTAAACCCAAATTATTTATGCGTTTATTTTTGGGCTTTTCTCCCTTTCTGCCTGTGCCACTTCCTCCTTAAATTTTTTTTTAGTGGATTTATTGAGATATATTCACATATCATATAATTCACACATTTAATAGTATACAATTTAATGAGTTTTTTATCTTCACAGAGTTGTGCATCCATCACCACAGTCAATTTTAGAACATACCCACACCCCTCTTCCTCCTTAGCTCACCCTCCATCTCCATCAGCCACAGGCAACCACTGGTGTATTTTCTTTCTCTATGGATTTGCCTATTCTGGGCATTTTATATAGATAGACTCATACAATGTATTTGCCTTTGTGACTGATTTTTTTTACTTCGCATAACATTTTCACGGTTCATCCATGTTGTAGCATGTAACAGTACTTCTTTGTATTGCTGAATAATGTTGCATTGTGTAGATATATCATGTTTTATTTGTCCATTCATCCATTGATTGATATTTTGTTGTTTTTGCCTTTTTTTTGGTCTATACTGCTGTGAACATTTATGTACAGGGTTTTGTGTGGACATTTGTTTTCATTTCTCTTGGGTAGATACTTAGAAATGGACTGGCGGGATCATATGGTAATTCTATGTTTAGCCATTTGAGGGACCTCCAGACTGTTTTCCACAGCACCTGTATAGCTTTTCATGCCCACCAGCAATCTATGAGAGTTCCAATTTCTCCCCATCCTTGCCAGTACTTTGTATTGTCTGAATTTTTGATTATAGCCATCCTAGTAGGTGTGAAGAGGTATCTCATTGTGATTTAGATTTGCATTTAAATGATTAATGATGTGAAAAATCTTTCTGTGTTCCCTGGCCAGTTGTATATCTTCTTTGGAGAACAGCATATTCAGACCCTTGTGTAGCACTTATTTTCAATAGAGCTCTTGAGATTTTCTCTTGCGAAATGCATGTATTCATATCCATGCAAAAGTTGTTATACAATTTCTAGGGGTTCATGACCCTCTTGATATCTCTCTCTGGGTCTAAGGATACCCACAGAGGTTGGGGTATGAAGCAGAGATTTTTCTGGGCACTTCATGTGCTTTATGTCACTCTTATATCTGCTAAGGACCTTATGAGATTTGTGTGAAGATCAGATCTTCAGGAACGTGATTTGTAAACCCCAAATCACTATTCAGCTTCAGGGATTGGTACATGTGCAAGTTCTGCGGGTAAATGATGGTGAAATGAAGTCATTAAAGGCGTGGACTTGAATCTGACTGCCTGTGTTTGAATTCTGGTGTCATTTTTATGAACTATTGTGTTCTTGTGAAAATTACTCAACCTCTCTGACTCAATGTCCTCTTTTGTAAAATGGAGATAATAACTGCAACTACTTCCCACATGCTCTGGGGCAGAGTTAATATAAACAAAGTGCTTTGCCTTGTGCAAGTGGGTGCATAGAGAGTGTTGAAAAAATTGTTAACTTGCTGTTGTGTACTAAATGTTTGTGTCCCCCCAAAGTTCATATATTGAAGCTCCAGTCTACAATGTGATGCTATTTGGAGGTAGAACCTTTGGGAAATAATTAGGTCTTCAGAGTGGAGCTCTCATGAATGAGATTAGTGCTCTTATAAGAAGAGACACAATTGAATGCTTTCTCTGCCATGTGAAATTATAGTAAGCAGGTGGCTATTGTAAATAAGAAAAGGGTTCCCACCAGAACCCAACCATGAGGGCACCCCAATCTTGGACTTCCAGCCTGTAGAATGTTGAGAAATAAATATTTGTAATGTGAGCCATCCAGCCTATGGTATTCTGTTACAGTAACCCAACTAAAATACCTGCTATTTATATTATCTTAGGGCTTTCCAGGTGGCATTAGTTGTAAAGAACCTATGTGGCAATGCAGGAGACCATAGAGACTCAGGTTCAATCCCTGGGTTGGGAAGATTCCCTGGAGGAGGAAATGGCAACCCACTCCCATATTCTTGCCTGGGAAATCCCATGGATAGAGGAGTCTGGTGGGCTACAGTCCATAGGGTCGCAGAAGTGGGACATGACTGAAGTGACTTTGCACATAAGCATATCGAACAGAATGAGCTTCCCAGGTGGCTCAGTGGTAAAGAATTCATCTGCTAATGCAGGAGACCCAGGTTCCATCCCTGGGTTGGGAAGATCCTCTGGAGAAGGAAATGGCCACCCTCTCTAGTATTCTTGCCTGGGGAACTCTGGAGGAGTTCCCAGAGGAACCTAGCGGGCAGCCTATAGTCCATGGAGCCACAAAGCAGTTGGACATGACTTACAGACCAAACTACAACAACATAGAACAGCACAGGTTATTAGCTTATAGTAGAGCAGGTTGGCCTTAGAATATGAGAACACCTTTCTTCTTCCTGGAGGAAATAGATATCCTCTGTTGATATTTTAAAGAGCTAAGAGGTTGTTTTTTTTTTTTTTTTTTTTTTTAAACTGAATCTTGTTATCTTAGGAAAGAGAATTTTCCTCCCAGAAGGATTTCAGTCCAGAGGGTACTTTACAGATCCTTGGCCTGGATCAGTTAATCCTGACTGAACTTTGTCACCTCTGTTAGTGTCTGTTTAAAGTGATTTAAAACAAACAAATAAAAACCAAACCCCCCAACTTTTGTCCTTATCTGGCCTAGAGAAACTCAGATTCCAAGTAGTCAGTATTGTTCTGTGATCAGGTCAAGTGATCTTGCTGGATTAAAACAAAGAGAGTCCAAAGTCTTAAGATTTAAACTCTTTATAGTATTAGCTAGAGTCTTTAGGGCAGTCTTTTCTTTTTTTGCTACACTACATAGCTTGTGGGATCTTAGTTCCCTGACCAGGGATTGAACGCAGGACATAGCAGTGACAATGTGGAGTCTTAACCACTGGAATGCCAGGGAATTCCCTGAGGCAGTGTTAAGACAGACTAGGAGGGAGTCCGTGACTTAGCAGAAGACCTTACAAATTGGATCTTTGTTCTTGGATGAGATAAAGAGGCAAGCCTCTCAGGCTCATGTTTTGGTCTCTTGAGCTGCTAATAGCCATTACCTGCAAGGATAGCCACTATTTCCAAGAGAAATCACATTTTGAGAAGCAGCTCTTTTAGTGGAGATATTTCAGCTGGAAAGTGCATCTTGCTGGCTGGTGTTTGGGTTCAGCAAATACTGAGTGTGAAAAGCAGAGTGGTAGATGAAGGAATAGGAGCCACTTAACCCAGAAGGAGACATCTGAAAGTCCTTCTCTGTGGGGTCTCCTTGATGTCAGAGTCCTTCATTTCAGTTTAACTGAAGGGACAAACTCTGTAAGTTTCAGCCCAGGAGAGAGTTTCTAAGAATTACTGGAATCCCAATATGTTGTCTTCCCTGGTGGCTCAGACGGTAAACATCTGCCTACAATGCGGGAGACCTGGGTTCAATCCCTGGGTTGGGAAGATCTCCTGGAGAAGGAAATGACAACCCACTCCAGTATTCTTGCCTGGAAAATCCCATGGATGGAGGAGCCTCGTAGGCTACAGTTCATGAGGTCACAAAGAGTTGGACACGACTAAGCAACTTCACGCACTCACGCAATATGTTGTCAGTGTTGTTTTCTAACCCACAGACAGTGATTTGTGTGTGTGTGTCTGTGTGTNCTTGCCTGGAAAATCCCATGGATGGAGGAGCCTCGTAGGCTACAGTTCATGAGGTCACAAAGAGTTGGACACGACTAAGCAACTTCACGCACTCACGCAATATGTTGTCAGTGTTGTTTTCTAACCCACAGACAGTGATTTGTGTGTGTGTGTCTGTGTGTGTATGTATGGTGCATGGGTTTTGTTAAAGAAAAATTTTTCATGACATTTGTTAAAGAGAACAAGGAAGACCAGTCAAGAAAAAATGATTGCAATGAGAGTTTTCAGGAGGCAAGAGAGAGAGGGCTTAACTCCAAATACAAGGGAAGTGGAGATTTACTGGCAAGGAGCAGGATACCATAAGTGAATGGAAAGGGTTAAGAGGAAACATCAAGGCTAGGGGATTCTTGTTAGACCACTCAACAGGAGTCTTGGTGAAGGTGGGCCAGAGTAGAGTGATCAGATACCAAGCATGGGGGATTTTTGCTAAATTAACTCAGCTGGATTCTAAAAATTTACTGAGCTAATAAGAGAGCCCAAGTTTGCGGCCTAGTTAGAAAGAGGACTCAAGTCAGAAAGAGCCTGACCCGAGTTTGGTTAGGAAAGAGAGTCTTCCTCAGCTTGTAGCTAGAAGTGACTAAGGTAGAACATTCTTTTTAATACAATCACAAAATATGTGATTTGAGTGATACCTTCTTTAAAGAAGAAAGTTGCTTTTCTTTTGTTTAATCACTGTTTTAGAATTGTCTTTTTAGGTCATTTCAAGGTCTCTTCCTTATGAATAGAATATATTTTTTTCTCATCTTAAAATAGCAGAAGAAATTAGATATAGAAGAAATGTCTTAATAATCAATACCCAGAGGAAATGAAAACCTGTTGTGTGGTTTGGCTTTCAATGACTTAGAAAAATTCACTGTGCAAAAACTGTGTTCCCCTTTCCTTCCTGAACTGCACTGAAAGTACAGTCTCTAAACAATTTGGGAACTTAGAAAATCAAATATAACAACCAGAAAGAGAAGTTGGGAACTTTTTCCCTAGCAAATGATATTTCATATCTCCCAACCTCTGATGCTCACAGAATTCTTGGTACCCCTGACAGACTTCTGATTCTCAACTTCCTGGTCCAACCTCATTCCATTAAAACATCTTTTTCCTCCTTGAATTTTAGGGGAATTGTTTGTTCTGGATGTGATTTTTTTCTGAGAAAAAGAAACAACCAACCTGATTTGTACCCTACCCTAAATCTTCCAGCTTAAATTCAGATAAAAATCTTAACAATTTCTATCTTTTAAGTTAAACATTTCAAAGACTTTAAAAACTAAATTAAAAAATGCTAAAGATAAATGTAAAAATCTTGCATTAAGATGTAAGATTTAGGGGAGGTAATATTCTTAGTTGATAATGGGTGGAAGTCTCTTGGAAAAGAATATACCAAAATTGCATCCTGTGGAAACAAGTGTGTGATATCCTCAAAGGCGATCTTTGATTAAATATAATTAGGGGAACAATGGATAGTTTATTCCTTCTGGAGAGTCATATGATCAGAAAACGTTTTCCAACTGCTTATATGAGCAGAAAAGATTTTCTCCTTTCTTATCTGTTGTACTGGTGACATTTACACCATTTTCAAAATTACTTATTATAAAAAAATGTTACTGGGGCCTGGCTAACATGTTCCATGAAAAAGTAAAGACTTGGAGTCCAAGAAATAAGAGCAATCCAAGAACTATAGCTAATGTTATAATTTTAACAATTATAACATTATGGTGGTGGTTGTGGTGGTTTAGTTGCTAAGTCACGTCCGAATCTTGGCGACCCCATGCACTGTAGTGCACCAAGGTCCTCTGTCCTTGGGATTTCCCAGGCTAGAACACTGGAGTGGCTTACCATTTCCTTCTCCAGGGAAATCTTCCCAACCCAGGGAGTTGAACTCAGGTCTCCTGCATTGCAGGTGGATTCTTTACCACCTGAGCTATCTATGCTATCCATCGCCTTCTACTGTAACATTACAGCAAATCTGTTTTTTTTTTTTTTT
>SJYT01077323.1:221478-269568 GCA_006410635.1 Cephalophus harveyi
AAAGTCAACCTCTCAACTTTGTTTATTAAACACAGTGCAAAAGAGTGCTAGTGCTTGTATTCCATAGACTCTGCTCCATTCTGCAGAGGTGGTAATTGTATCTGTCTCACAGTTGTGAATAGTATTTGAAGCATTTAGCACAGCCCTTGACATATATAAAAGTCTACATAAGCATTGACTTTGCCTTATATTGTTGATCTAGTGGCTGTTTTATTTCTTTCTTCCGAGGATATCTTACACTAGCTGCCTTCTCTGTTTTACAGTCTACTTCCTGATTTTCTCTCAATATGTATATTTGTCATGGACAACAGAAATTGTCCTTCTTACTTTCTTTTCATTATTAAACACTTCCCAGTATTTCTTTGAAAGTACCTACTTTTGTAATAATACAAACTTTAGAGAGAAAAATTTTCTCCCTTCTCAACTGAAGTATCGTGTCATCCCAATTAATAACTCTCTGGTTTGTATTCCCTGAACTTTATTCCATACCCTATGCTTTAGATGTTCCCAAAGATTCCTGTCTCTTTTATCTTCTCTGTTTTCTCCTCCCCAGTGATTTTGTGGCTTTTGTTGTACCTTAACATTTGTGTCTTCTGAATTCTTCTCCAGGCCTAAGTCTCTCCATTTCTAACCACCATTGAACTTCATTAGTCGCCTTTCAAAACCTTTGTAATCTTTTGGGTGCTTCCCTGGAAGTTCCATGGTTAAGACTCCAAGCTTCCAATTCAAGGCATGTAAGTTTGATCCCTAGTTGACCGAGGATGAGATGGCTGGATGGCATCACTGACTCGATGGATGTGAGTCTGAGTGAACTCCGAGAGATGGTGATGGACAGGGAGGCCTGGCGTGCTGCGATTCATGGGGTCGCAAGGAGTCGGACACGACTGAGCGACTGAACTGAACTGAACTGAGGAACTTAAGATCCTACGTGATGTGCAGGGGGAAAAAAATCTTTGTCATCTTTCAAGGACTTTTTAAAGTTTTGTGTCCTCCTTGAAGCCTCCCCCAAATCCTGGCAAACAGAAGGGATTTCTACTTCCAGGGAGTCCCACAGCCTGCTCTTGTGCCATATTTGGTATTAATATCTATCAGTAAACATAGGTTCTTCTCTTTTGGTGTTAATCTCTGGGACCCAATTTTGTTTATTATTTTTATTAGAATTATATAATATGCCCATCAAACTATTTTGAATGAATGAATGAATAAAGCTATTATTCTTATAAGTATCAATGGAAGAGTAGGTAGACTGACAGAACATATACTGCCTGTGAGTTCTGGAGGGCTTATCCCGTACTTACCATGCTTCAGTGATGTCTTTGGGAGGAACCTGTGGTAGGCACTAAAGTCAGATGTAAAGGTAAAAATAAATGCAGTCAAAAATATCATTCAAAAATCTCCTACGTTGCTCAGAAAGAGAAGTATGTGAAGATTTGATCTCTAACTGCTTTTATCTCTATGTGGGAATTTTCTTCACTTGAACACCAGATTAAATGGGTGATGTTGAAATACTGCAGTGCACTCACTGAGATGAGATGTCCAGACTAAGATGTGCATGTGGGACCTGAGACCAGCCAGGAAACAGCAGATCCTGTCTCTCATTCACACTGAACCCTAGTGCCTATATGTGGTCACTTTTAGGCAGTGATCTGTCATGTGTGGTACCCCTGGGGATTCCTCGGGATCTTTGAGACCCTTTCAAAGGGTTTATATAATTTAAATAGTTATTCTGAAGTTCTAAATGCTTTTGCTCAGTAAGGTAACCCTAGTGCCTATATGTGGTCACTTTTAGGCAGTGATCTGTCATGTGTGGTACCCCTGGGGATTCCTCGGGATCTTTGAGACCCTTTCAAAGGGTTTATATAATTTAAATAGTTATTCTGAAGTTCTAAATGCTTTTGCTCAGTAAGGTAGTATATGAAAATGTCAGTAAAATTTCTCACCCAATTGGGAGAAGTGGCATTTTAGGGAATTGTGAGTTATTTAGTTGAAGGATGTTACCATTAAAAAAGAAGAAAAATAAAAAGAAATCATTACCATCAAAATAGTGCTTACCTTTGACTACCCAAAGAGAGGAAATCCTGTAAGGTTATTTTGTGTTCATGAAGAAGTACTCCTAAATGTTGCCTTCTGGAAAGATTATTTACTGGAAAACTAGTGAGGTTAACTTGTGGCAGTGTGGTGAGCCAGATCCTCTAGTTTGGGTTATTTTAGATTTGGATGCCCTTTACCTATGATTCTTAATCTCAGATCAAGTGAGTCCCATGAGGTATCCCTAGATTATGGACAAAACGCCATGGGAGACCCTGAGCTGAGTCTTGCAGTAGATGGGCTGGCTTTGCATTGATGTATTTCCCCAGCCAACACATCCATCTACCTGGCACTCAATTTGAATGTGTCCTTGCTCCAAGGGAGGGGCTGTGTAGAGAAAATAAAAAATATCAATCTGGAGTGTGAAAATATTTTCTCTATTTGATCCATTCTGGTGCTTCCCTGCATGGTGTAGACTCCATGATAAATAAACTAACGCCTGTCTTGAAGTAGACTGTAATAATGTTGAGAAGAAAACAACTGAATAGGTGCAAGTAAGTGTTGTGTGTATAAAAACATAGATATAAAAGAAAGTAGTCAGTTTAACCTGGAAAAAGTATGTTTTAAATGTTTAATTTTTTTTTTAGCTATGAGAAAGTTAAAAAAAAATTACTTGTTTGCTGTGTGCCCTTCAGCTCCTAATCACACAGTCCACTGGATATTAAAAAAGAAAAATCCATGAACATTTAGAAGAATTTTTTTTTTTAATCAAGAAATGCCTCTAAGACTATTCCTTCTCAGAGATTCCCCTGAGAAAGAATCTGTTATCTGGAAACCCTAAAAAGCCCCAGTGTAGAAATACTTTCAGTGACGTCAGGAATTCATGTATAGCTACAATTAGAGGATTTGTCTTGGACATTTCTTTGCTGTTCACCACCCTCACCCCAGTCCTGGGCACATAAAATCTGATTATACATTAGGGTGAGGCAAACTTTGTGCCAACACAGCCTAAGACCGGCACTATTTTCCTTCTTTTCCATCTGCCTTTCCCTTCCCTAAATAACGCCCACAATGAAAACACAACCTCACTGACCCAGTATATAAAAAATACCCAGTCTATAAAGACTGCCACGATTGCTGCAGAAATGGCACATTCTCTAATGTCAGCAACAATGTGCTGCTCCAAGTGGCAAACACATGTCGATTATTTGCCCTGAATAGATTTGGGTTCTTGAATCAGAACCAACAGACAGATGGCTTCTAATAGTACTCTGTTGAACTGAACATGGGGTACCTCTTCCACAGGTGCTGAAGTGTGTATTGCAAAAGGCTACCATTATGAGGTAGGGACAAAAAAATAAAGTTCTAATTTGAGAATTGTTTTGAAACACTTGCAAATTAAGCTTGCTTTTCTTTTCCTGTAGTTTTGAGATAAGATATGGGAGTTGCAGGAGGAAGGTTTCCATGTTCTTGTTAAGGCACAGGTTTCCTGTTTACACCCTTGGAGAGAAAATTGTATACATGAATTCTTGAAGTTCTATTTTAAGTATGTTCGTTTTGTTGCTTATTCTGTAATCACTGGGTTGGGCCCTGGGGCAACAGCAATGACTGGCTTGGGGCTTGTTAGGAACTGGAGTCTGGTGGGGAAAAATGGACCCATAGAAATCATTCTTTGTAATATGAGAGGTCCTAGGAGGGAGACTTGGAGCTCACCAAAGTATTTTTCTATGAAAAAAATACACCAATATTAAGTTCCCATGCTACCAACCAAAAAGCTAATTTTTACCTCTGATATTACCAATAATAATAACTAAGCTTTATTGAGCCTTAATAGGTCCCAGGAAGAAATCTAAGCTTTTAATTCCTTTCAATAGCACGGTAAGGTATTGCTATTATTATTATCTCCCTATTTAATAGATGAGCGAATAGGTATGAAGAAAGTAATTTGCCCAGATAGTTCTACTAGTGTTGGTTGTCTAGCCTTTTAAAAGAAGGGAATATTTGAGCCTAGCTTGCTTAATTTATATAAATAAGCCCCTAAATTAAGTTCTCTTTTTGGAGCTATTTTTAATAGTTAATTGTTACACATGAGGTTTAATGATATCAATTTGTTATCCATTTCCTTCTTTTTATTCTGAGTTTCATCAGAGTAAGAACTTTGTTTTATTTGCCATAGGATTCCCAGCATGCCACATGGAGGCCTATTCTAAAATGTTTGTTGAATGAATTCAGATATTTTGAAATTTAGCCAATAACATGCTATGCTTATACAATGTATAGCAAATTCTCGCTTAAAGAAAGCAGTAAACTGGGGCAAGTTTGAATGACCAGAAATTGAATTCATTTGGGAATAGCAGAGGAATTGCAATTTGGGAAATGCATGTTGTCACGAGCTACAGGTGAATCTGTTGAGGGTTTGAGACAGGGAGTGCAAGGAAGGGGGCATCCAGCCAGAGTCCAAGCAGTCAATTCATTGTCTTGAGGATGGGAGAGACTGTTGGTGGATGGTTATTGGTCAGTAAGTAAGTCTCATTTCCTGTGAATCGGGCATTTATCTTGTGAATTGGGAAATCAGTTTCAGTTAAGGTCCCTTCTGAGGGTGCATGTGCAGTATTCTCCATTACGTATCCTTCAGATTAGTTTTAGATTGAACTCCTTTCATAGAACCTTGCTGAGATTACAGTCCTCCTCTGACATTCTTTCCAGCTTCCTGTCAAATCTTAGCCAAAGTGGGACTTTATAAGTGAGATTTTTGAAGTTTAAGAGCTTCATATTCACTCTATAGGGTTACAGTGCAAGCTTTAAAAGTGACTTTTGAAAGAATTAAGAGAATGCTTCAGCTATATCTTTACTTCCTTGGCAGAGTTTTATGCGTTTAGGGATCGTACATTTAAATGAGATTATGGACCAATTAACTTTGGGAATATTTTTGCATTCAAATTATTTCTATGTCTGTAATAGAAGCCATTGAATGCTTTGTTTGGGGTTGGTCTTGGCATTTTAATTCGGGTCTATTATAATTAAACATATATTGCCTACCTGGCCTACTGTGGTTATACTGAGTTCTCATTTCATTAGGCTACAAAAATAATGACTTTTTCTATTCAGTCCCAGAAATCTTGGATTGAAGGAGTGTTCAACAAGAGAGAATGTAACAAAATCATACCCAGCTCTAAAGACCCTCACAGGTATAGTTTTTAATTACATTTTTCTTTTTAAACCTACAGTACTTGGAAGACTGCTTATTGAAATTTAGAGCTATGACTTTACCTTGGCAGAGCCCCTGTTGCTATTGTGGTAAATTTTACTCTTGCTTTATCTTTGATACACTTGCTTGTCTGGTGGGAGGATAGATACCATGGAGGTATCTAGTACTACATCTATTCCACTTGGGTTTGGATAATAAATTTATAACTTTTGAGTATTGGATATTTCAACATAGTGTGAATTCCTTATCCCCAGGTGTCTATGGAATATAGTAGCTGGGATATTTCAGGACTCCATGCTCAGATACAGAAACAGTTCATTGTTTCCTCCTGCAGGCTTTTTCCTTGAGCAGATAATGGGCAGCAGAATGAAATGACCTGAGTTTGACCACTCCGAGTTCTTGACAATCCTTTGAAAACTCTACTTGTAGAACAAAGTTCACAACAGTAGCCAGTGAAAGATAAAGGAAGACAGGGCTGTGGAAAATTCCCCAGGATAATGGATCCATGAAATTAAGGTTGGGTAGCATTGCCCTTAGGAAAAGAGTTGAAAGGAAAATAGGAGAGCAGTGTTTTAATTAGGGGGACCATTCTATTTTTAGATTCCATTGGGCAATTAGCCTTATATTCATTTGAAGTTTAGAAATCACAGCTGTATGTTCATGAAAGATAGCACCATGAGGTCACTGAAATTCTAGTTCTTTGCGGATGATGACTAAAATAGTGTTCTTTGCATTTGTTAAATATTTACTAGTCCCACCCTCTTTGAATTACCTGTGGTTTATAAGCCCAGTGATTGGAAATCCTCATTTTACTTGCTTATGAAATGTTTACAGACTGAAAAGTCAGGGTAACCTTGTTTTTTCCCTTCATCTTTTATGACATTTTGTAGTATGATGATGGATGCAGTGGAAGGCAGATTGAGTTCAGGTGACTCCCACTGCTCTGTAAATGGAAAATCATCTTCACAGTCACTTTGAACTTAATGAAATGTGGTAATCTGTAGGTCATTAGTCCACAGACTCAAGAAGAACATCAGTGATCATAATTCCATGAATGGTCTAAGATGTACTACTTTTTATTGGAAGAAGGCAGTCTCTCTTTTTCTGTGATTGTAAAAAAAAAGGTTAATGGATGATTATGGCTGTTTCTCCTATGCCAGCCTTTTTCTTGCTGCTGCTGCTGCTGCTAAGTCGCTTCAGTCGTGTCTGACTCTGTGTGACCCCATAGATGGCAGCCCACCGGGCTCCCCTGTCCCTGGGATTCTCCAGGCAAGAACACTGGAGTGGGTTGCCATTTTCTTCTCCAATGCATGAAAGTGAAAAGTGAAAGTGAAGTTGCTCAGTCGTGTCCGACTCCTAGCGACCCCATGGACTGCAGCCTACCAGGCTCCTCTGTCCATGGGATTTTCCAGGCAAGAGTACTGGAGTGGGGGTGCCATCTCCTTCGCTGAGCCTTTTTCTTAGACTCTAGTAAAATTCTCAAAGTTGTAGCCTTCATGCAGTTTTCTTCCTTACAGTGCACAGTAAAAGAGTGATGGTTCATTATTTTAAACTTAGATAAAAGTTGATCTTTTACTGATTCTTTTTGTCCCTCCTAATAAGAAAAAAATCTGATGGACTTGATTACAGTGCTTCCCCCTCCCCCCCATTTTGAACTTGTTGAGGGAACAAAAATTCTAAAAGCCTGGAACATTCATTTCTGAATAATTTAGAATGACTGATTTTATGAACACTATCTTTTATTCCATTATTTTAACTAGATTTCTTTTCTAGTTAAAACTTCTTCAGGACTTCCCTGGTGGTCCAGTGGTTAAGAATCTACCTTGCAATGTGGGGAACAGGGTGGGTCTGATCCCTGGGCAGGGAATTAAGATCCCACATGCTGCAGGGCAGCTAAGCCCTTGCGCTGTAACTGTTGAATTCATGCACTCTAGAGCCCGAGAAGCACAATTAGAGAGCCTGCTTGTTACAACAGAGGATCTGCCATCACACTGAGATTTTAAAATCTTATTTTTACAAAACAAACAAAAAATCTTCAGACTTAAAAATGTGATCATTGATGACTATAATGCTAACTCCCAAATCCAGGAGGCTTTTTTGAATCATAAAAAAGAGATTAATAAAGATAACAATTATATTCACACCAAATGTTCCTCAATTTGACAGTGTTTTGTAGGCTGCAGTACGTGGGGTGGCTAAGAGTCGGACACGACTGAGCGACTTCACTTTCACTTTTCACTTTCATGCACTGGAGAAGGAAATGGCAACCCACTCCAGTGTTCTTGCCTGGAGAATCCCAGGGAAGGGGGAGCCTGGCGGGCTGCTGTCTGTGGGATCGCACAGAGTCGGACACGACTGAAGCGACTTAGCAGCGGCAGCAGGGTTTTAAAATTGTATATGTATATTTTCTTACTTAATTCTTAAGAATTCTGTTATCTTCATAGTATAATATTAGTAGCCAACATTATTATACAAACTGCAGTGTACCAGATATTGTAAGACACCTTACATATATTATCACCCTTAATCCTTTTAATAATTGTATGGGTCAGGTATTATTTACAGATATAAGAACTGGGGCTTAGAAGAATTGTTAAATCATTGAGATTTAAATCCAGGTATTTTGGTTCCTAACTCTGTTCCGTTAATTAGATCATAGTTGCTAAGGTGTAATTATATATGGTAAATGACATAGGGGAATATTTGGGAGGTAGTATATATGAATACTCAGTAATCCTGATTTCCAGACTATAGAAAATTAACAGATATTTATATATGAATTAAATTTGTTTTAAACTATATTAATAAATTAACTGGTTTTATCTGTTTTATTTAGGTGCACTGCAGGATGTCAGGTCTGTCAGAATTTAATCAGGTAAGTCTTAGATAAAAAATTCTATGTTTATATATATATCTGAAGTCACATCTCTTTTTTTGGATTGGTTAATATTCCTTTTGATGTGCATTTTACATACTACATGAGGATATTTTCCTAATTTTCTTAGGTCTTGGGATTTTTTTTATGAAAACAGCTTTTTTGAAGTATAGTTGATATAAAATAAACTGCACATGTTTAAAATATACAATTTGATGTTTGTTTTTGTTTTCTTTACTATTTTAATCTTTTAAAGTGTACAGTTCAACAGTGTTAAGTATATTCACACTGTTGTGTAATGGATCTTTAGAACTTTCTCCTTTTGTCCATCCATTCATCAGCTGATGTTGTTCAGAATTTTTGAATTTTGTTCATATATTCATCTGTTGATGTTTCTTCTTCTGCTGCTGCTAAGTTGCTTCAGTCGTGTCCGACTCTGTGCGACCCCATAGACGGCAGCCCAACAGGCTCCCCCGACTCTGGGATTCTCCAGGCAAGAATACTGGAGTGGGTTGCCATTTCCTTCTCCAATGCATGAAAGTGAAAAGTGAAAATGAAGTCGCTTAGTCATGTCCGACTCTTAGCGACCCCATGGACTGCAGCCCGCCAGGCTCCTCCATCCATGGGATTTTCCAGGCAAGAGTACTGGAGTGGGGTGCCATTGCCTTCTCTGGATATTTCTTCTAGCTCCTGCTTATTGTGAATAATGCTGCTATGAACATGGGTACATAAGTGATTTTTAGTGTTTTCTTAAAGCATCCCCAAAATGATTCTAATGTGCAGCTAAGGGAGAGAACCTCTGAGAATGTTTTTAAACTTAGAAAACAACCCAGTGTTTGAAATCTAATATAAACCTCAATGTGAAGTTTTAAAACTGTTGATATATGTCATCTATACATTACCCTAGAAACATATAGAAACATTGAATCTGTTTTTTTTTTTTTTTTTTTTCCTTTTTAAATTTTTCGACCACGACATGTAGAAACTTAGTTACCCAACCAGGAATTAAACCCATGCCCTCTGCAATGGAAGCATGGAGTCTTAACTAGTGGACCACCAGGGAAGTTCCCATTACCTCTATTTCCTATTCTAAAATTGTGTGTTTTCTATTTTAAATTGGTTTTTATGTCAAATTTAAGGTGTTACTGTGGACTATTGATTAGAGACCATCATGGGATAGATTATACTCGGACAGTCTCAGCTGCCAGCGGTAGTGAAGATGAACAATGGTCTGTTGAAAAGCACACAACGAAAAGCCCTACGGATACCTTTGGCACGATTAACTTCCAACATGGAGAGCACATCCACCACTCCAAGGTTTGCTAATAACTCACATTATTTTCCTGGTTTCTCAACAGAGGATATAACCTCCAAATGTATGTCCAAATAGAATTTCCAAGTGTAGATGATCAGATGACCAGATTTTATTGCAAAGGCTATCCTTGTTGTTGACCTGTTGACAAAAATGACTCGGCTGTTTGCTTTATATTTGAGGCCCAGTTCCCAGATGTGGCGTGGCCAGCTCTTTATTTGATTGACCTCTTTCAAGCCAGCTTTTATGCCCCCTGCAGAAGAGAATGGCTTATTACTCTTGAGGCAGTTGCCAAAGGGCTGCCCTTTCTTCGGGAATGTATATAAGTTACTACCAAAGAACAGATTTCAGCAGAAGTGTGGCCATAGCCTGATATGTCCCCATGAGAAATTCTTCTTGGAAAGGAAATGTGGGTGATTTCTTTCTGTACCCCCTGAATGATAGTGCTGGGCTTTCCAGGCCAGTTTTCCTCCTGTCTCTAACATGGTGATTTTGCATGTGATTTGCATAGTTATTGACAAGTCAGGTGTCTCTGTTGCGTTTGTTAACTACTCACTGCTTTTTTAGAGGCAACTTTCCCTGGGGAAAATGCAGGGGGCACTCGCCTCAGGAAAGCTCAGAATCAGCTGTGCCCTGGAGTGTCACCATCAGTTACATGGATTTGAAAATATAATTCTTTTTTTTTTTTTTTTTCTTATGTTTTAACAAGTCTCAAGTTTCTTTTTTCTTTTTATATTGGAGAATCATTTTCTCACCATGTTGTGTTGGTTTCTCTCATAAAACAATGCGAATCAGCAACAGTTTTAATAGTGCCATAATAATAAGGTTTCATAATATAATTGTATAGTAGTCTACATTTCTGATTACTGGTCCTCTTGCACCTAACTTTGTGCATTGACTTTTCCTTCAGTTGACAAGAAAACTGTCCTCAGAAGCTAACCTTCACAGAACTCTTTATGTGATTTTTCCCTTAAGTTTTTGTCTTCTTCCTTTTGTTTTATGTTGGTTTGTAATCATCATCATTTACTCATTTTTTTCAGTTCATTCAGCAGATCTTTATGGTTCTATCCCTTGGTGGGGAAGATCCCTGGAGAAGGAAATGGCAACCCACTCCAGTACTCTTGCCTGGAAAATCCCATGGACCGAGGAACCTGATAGGCTACAATCCATGGGGTTGCGAAAAGTCAGACATGACTGAGCCACTTGACTTCACTTCATTTCATCGTTTGCTATGCCGCAAAGACCATATGTTCTGTGTACTAACATTGCTTACAGTCTAGTGAGGGAAACAGGAAATGAACATAAGATTACTACAGACAGTGTAGATGTTGTGAAAGGGGAGTACAGGGTTCTTTGAGAGAATGAAAAGCAGACTCCTGTTTTTCTTGGGTTGGCTGTGTCTGTCAGGGAAGCCATCTGAGAGTAGGGATGGCTATGCTGAGATGGGAAAGGTGAGAGGCAGAAGGTAACACCACTCTAGGCATGAGGAATAACTTGTACGAGGGCCAAGGGGGAATAGGGTATATTTAGCAAACCTGAAAGCATAGTCAGATCTCCTGATCACTAACACGTTTTATGCTTAGCATTAGGCTCCTGTTACCTACTCTGTGCCTGAATGCATTTGACCTCTCAGAAGAGGAGCAGCCAGCCTTATACTTCAGCCTGGAATTGAACTTCAGTCTTAGGGTGCCTAACAGGAGAGCTTGTGAGAGCTGATTACTCATCCCTCTGGCTGCATTTGCCTTCCCACTTGTTAGCCCTCCCACCTCCTTCCACAAAGGATTGGAGGTGAGTTAGTTATAAAGGAGGAGGAGGGGAAGGTAAGAGTCGTTAACCCTTAGCATCGCCTTTGGCTGGTTTTTGGAAGAAAAGACTCTGCTGCTGATAATTTAGTTAATGAAGGCTGTTTATCCTGAAATCTCAAGAAGTATCTTCTAGGACTAAAAGTACTTAATGGTTGAAAGAGAGTGCTACCTGGGAGAAAGAGTTGCGATAGAAGGAGAACTAATCCAGAGCTGCTTCTCTGCCTTTATTTATTACTTGGAGCAACGTAAACCATTGCACAAAGGTCCAATGCTATTTGTATACATGATAAAGCCATGGTAACTCAGTTTCCTCACTTGTAAATTGATCCTAGTTACCATTAGATTCTTTCTACTATTCAATACATTCTGTGATGGCTGCATCATCCTCATGTTCAGAATTCCTAATATTTTAATTATGAAATAAAAGGATTATGTTTTAAGAATTTCAAAGTTGAAGACAATTATTTTAAATTTTAAAGGTGAAGACCATTGTTTTAAATCACTATTACATTCTGGAGGATCATGTGATAATTCCTATTTGCATATCTATGGCGATCTCTACCTGTGGTTATAGGTTCATGGTTTCTTGTAGCTCTTATCCTATCAATCTGACTTATTCTTGCTGTTGGTTGGCTCACACTCATCTCAATATGATTTTAACAATCTGTAAGTGGCTGCATTGGCTGGGAAAAGAAAGCCAGTCATACACTTTTTAATTTTGGGCAAAATGACAAATGATTCTGGGACTGTCTGATTTCCTCTTTTTTTTTTTTGGTTACATTGACCCTTTTGTGAAAAGTGTATATTTTAGGGAAAAAAAGTTTTTGGAGAGATTATATGTATGTATATATATATATATATATGTATGTATAAATAATGTCATTAGAATGTAAAATTTGAAATAAATATACATGTTCCTGGATCTTAATTTAAATTATGCAAACATGTAAGTATATGCATCTCAAGGGATGTTCAATAATTGTCAATAGTGGATGAAAAAAATATGCACATATGTGAAATGACCAAGTAAATTAAGAAAAGCCATAACATTTATGAAAAGCCTCATTTCACTTATTTCTAAACAATTTTTTAAAATGGGCTTGCTGGAATAATGGTTTTTGGCAGTTTGACATTTTTCTGCCTCACCTCAGACCTTCTAGAGAACATTGATGGACCAACGCTGAAAACCAGAGGAAACCTTCCTGCCGTGACTTGTAATTCCCAGAAGGAACTTAAAGGGGGTGTGGGATCCTTTCAAAGTAAATATTTCCATCATAGGAAGATGAACTTTTAAAGAGATTCCAGGCACTTTTCTTTTAAGTTTTGGCATTTCAGTTGCCCTGCTGTGTGCTTATTGTGAATTGGCATGTCTTTTCCACTATTTTACGTGTACGTGTCTATGTATATCTTCCAGTATATTAGAACTTCTTATGACACAAAGTTGGATCACCTGTTACATTTAATGTTGGAAGAGTGGAAGATGGAACTGCCAAAGCTGGTAATCTCCGTCCATGGTGGTATCCAGAACTTCAAGATGCCCTCAAAACTTAAAGAGATCTTCAGCCAAGGTTTGGTCAAAGCTGCAGAGACAACAGGAGCATGGATAATAACTGAAGGCATTAATACAGGTAAGGCACATTCCCTGTTTCACTCTTTTTTTTTCTTTTTCTGTAATTCCTTTTAAAACTGAATCAGGTAGTATAGCGTTAAGTTTGCTCTGCAGTGCTCCCAGGAGATATAGGCAGCATGAGGGAGGAAGACTGAAACTGTAGTAACTGGAAAAGAAACCCAGAAGAATCATAGACCTTTCCTGGACTGTGTTTTTACCATTGTTAAAATCTCCTATTTTAATGTAACTTTGTAGACTTTTACCAAAGAAAATAGTTTTTCATGAGCTCCGGACTATTATAAGGTTACAAAGGACATGGACTCCATGCAAGTGTGTAGTGTGTGGGCCTAGACATGAGCTAAACTCGCCATGGTCACGTTCTCAGCCACTGGAAAGCAGGGACGTGTGCAACAATTATATTGAGTGTATGGGGCATGAGGAGATAATTAACTACATAACTACTTTTTCACATACTATCTCTATCTGAGTCTTATATTCCTTGAAATCTGGCATTCAAAAACTTCATTTAGTAGCCACTGAACCTCTAACCCAACTCTTTTGCATCAGTTTTTATGAACTGTATGTGTGTAACAGAATCATCTGGAGGCATTACAAAAATACAATGCACAGGCTCTACTACAAATTAATAAGAGTTTTTCAGGGTGGAACTTCTGAAGGCTGTGTAATGTGCAGCTGGGGTTGAGAATTAGTAACTTCACAAACTCCTGTTACCAATCTGTTACTAACCTATCACAGTTCTAACACCAGTTCCCATGTGACCAGCTGAAATGTCCTACAATTCAACTCAGTTCTGACAATATTTACCTGGAAACAGCATCAGATCCCACAGGTTTAGGGCTCAGTCCCACAAGACTGTCCTCACTTCAGATGTCAGCCTCAAGTCCAGGTTGTTAACCTATGCTTCTGACTCTCTGACTGCAAATCAGGTGGCTCAGATGGTAAAGAGCCTGCATGCAATGTCGGAGACCCAGCTTCTATCCCTGATTTCCTCTGGAGAGGAACATGGCAACCCACTCCAGTATTCTTGCCTGGAGAATTCCATAGACAGAGGCAGCCTGGTGGGCTATGGTCCGTGAAGTCGCAGAGTTGGACACAACTGGGTGACTGACACTTTCACTTCCCACTATCTGATCTTTGGGTTTGATGAATTTACTAGAGTAGTTCACAGAATGCAGGAAACCAATTTACTCATTAGATTACCAGTTTATTATAGAAGGATGTAACTCAAGAACAGCTAGATAGGAGTGATGCATAGGACAAGGCACCTGTGGAAAGGGCACGGAGCTTCTGTGCCTTCCTCCCATGTCCATATGTTTACCCACTTGGAAGCTCTCCAAACCCTGTTTTTTGTTTCTGTTGCGTTTGTTTGTTTGGTTTCTATGGAGGCTTCATTGTTGTTCTTGTCATTGTTTAGTCACTGAGTCGTGTCCAGCTCTTCTGCAAACCATGGACTGTAGCCTGCTGTAGGCTACAGTCTGTAGCTTACAAACTGTAGGCTCCACTGTCCATGGGATTTCCCCAGGCAAGAACACTGGAGTGGGTTGCCATTTCCTTCTCCAGGGGATCTTCCCAAGCCAGGGGTGGAACCCGCATCTCCTGCATTGGCAGGCAGATTCTTTACCACTAAGCCACCTGGGAAACCCATAGGCTTCATTATATGGACATAATTGATTATATTATTGGCTACTGATAATTGAACTCGATATCCAGTTCCTTTCCCTTCCCCAGAGGCTGGGGATGGGACTGGAAGTTCCAACCCTCTAATCACAAGGATGGTTGGTTATCCTGGAAACGAACCCACAATAGTAGGTCCAAAAGTTGTCTCATTAACATAACAAAACCATCTCACCAGTTAGGAAATTCCAGGGTTTTGAGGAGCTCTGTGTCTCTGACAGACTAAATAGTTATTATTACAAGTTACAATATCACTCCTGTCGCTTTCCATCTTCCCTTTACTTCTCTCCGTTTCTACTTGGGATGTTCTCGCCAGTGTTTCCTATTAAATTCTGCCCATCCTTTAGGATCTACATTAGATGTTAACATACCCAGGAAGCTCTCTCTATCTCAACTCACTTCATTTCCTTAATTTCTGCAGCATTTATAGCCTGTAGCACCTGTGGCATGTGTGTGTTCTGACAAACAGGCTGGGTCAGGATGAGTCTCCCTGATTATGAGGTAGAGGCCAGGGACTACACATTTGTCTAAGAAGTGAGCAACAGGTACTAAGATAAGAAATCATTTCTTTTGACTAAAAAGGAAAGCAAGTGATTGAAAACACAAATAAAAAATAAAACCAAGGGATTTAGAGCCTGTCCCCAATGGGTAACCTCTGGTACTATTGTTTCACATTCTTAAAAGAAAGTGAAGGTTGCAGAGTTCTGAGTCCAGTGTGTAGTACTTATTTTATTTCCAGTAAAAAAAAAAAAAGAAAGAAAGAAAGGGTGGGTTGGGAAGTTAATTGAGTTCAGGAAAAGGTGAACTTGGTCATAGTTTTTTCCTTTGAATGGTTAACTGTGTCACGTGCTTTAGTTACTGCCTTTTTAAAATTTAATATTTTAGGTTAGGGTCAATTAAGGAATGCAAATATAATAGTGTGAAAACTATTGAAATAGTTCATATGAACAAAAGAAATGAGATATATTTGGAGCTTCCTTAAAAATTAACCAGGGTCTGACTTGATTCAAGCAGAGCTCCTTAGGGCCTGACTACAGAAGAAGTGGTCCCTGGACCAGTAACATCAGCATCACCGAGGAGCTTGATGGTAACCCAGATATCAGGCTCCCTGGATGAGTGGGATAAAAAACTGCATTTTGATAACATCCCCAGATGATTCTTGAAAGTGAAAGTTGCTCAGTCATGTCTGACTCTTTGTGACCCCATGGACTATATAATCCATGGAATTCTCCAGACCAGAATACTGGAGTGGGTAGCCTTTCCCTTCTCCAGGGGATCTTCCCAGTGGGTAGTCTATGCATTCTCCAGCGGATCATCCATCTTACTCATGGATGAAAGGTGAGTGAGATATGGCCCCTGGGTTTAGTGATGAAGTGGGTGACTGTGATAAACAGACAATAAATAACTAACCAAAAATTGATGGTGAATGGACCATAAGTTGAGATACAAAGAAAGTGTTTGGGAGTAAAAGGAAGAGGAAGACAAATTCCATTTCCAACTGGGAAACCTGAGAAAAAGGCTTGGTGGAGGATGTATACTCTTCCCTTGAGAAAAGGGTAGAAAGAAGCATTCTAGGCCGAAGTGGCAGTTCAGGGCCGGGAACACAGCTGGAGATTAAGGCATGTGCAGAGAGTGGTGATACACCTTCTAGCTGGATGTACCTTGTGGCAGAGAACGGGGACAGTCAAGAGAGACTGGAGCCAGATTGGGTACCATGCTATTTGGGTTGAGGTTTTATTCTCTGTGTAGCAGGGAGCCCTCAAAAGATTTTTGAGCAGAAGAATGAATAGGGAATGATATTGTCCAATCAGGTTTATGGAGTCTTAGCAGGTAATATGTATTAAGATCACATGTGGGCTACTGAAAAACTGTCACCACCACATGCTGGCAATCCACGCCAAACCTATGGATCTGAAACTCTGTTGGTACTGATGTATGTTCTGTGGTTCAGAACCCCAGTTTTAGAAGATGACTGGGAAAAGTGCAAAAGATTGGCTGGAGGGGAGGATGCCAGAGAGAAGAAAATGATTTAAGTGCTATGCTTCAGAAGCATGCAATATGCAAGGTTTTTGCTTTTTTTTTTCCTGTGCTAATGACACATACAGAGTTAGATTCTACTTAAAAAGAGTAAGTGGTGGAATGTAGTGTTTGCAATTAAAAGGCAGGTTAAGCCAATCTCAAAAGGCTACATAGTGCATTATTCCAACTATATGACATTCTGGAAAAGGCTAAACTATAAAGACGATAAAAAGATCAGTGGTTAGGACTGGGGAGAATGAGGGATGAATAGACAGAATACAGAGAATTTTGAGGACAGTGGAGCTATTATGTTTGTAATTCCTCTGTGCCAGCAACTTTCCCTGATAACAGTCTTTTGCATATACTTGTCTATTATTCTCTTTCTGGCAGTTGCAGTATTTTGCGTGATTTGTGAGTTAAAGTTTGACTTCTAACCTGGTTGTTCATAGGTGTGTCCAAACATGTTGGGGATGCCCTGAAAGCCCATTCCTCGCAGTCCTTAAGAAAAATCTGGACGGTTGGAATCCCTCCTTGGGGTGTCATTGAGAACCGGAAAGATCTTATTGGAAGAGATGTAAGTAGACAATTCTTTCATAGCAAAAGGAAATAAACATATATCCACTTGCCAGCTTAAGCACTATACCTGGATACCTATAGACATCTTCAGCGTAATATGCCCCAAACCAATTCCTGACTTCATGCTGCCTGTCTTACCCTGTCTTAGAAAGTGGCAATCTTACCCTGAAGTTGCTCAGGCCCCAAACCCCGCACTAACCCTGAAGTGATCCCTGCTCGTGCCTCAAACCTAATCGCCTGGGTAATTCTAATAGCTTTCCCAGCTCTCATCCGTGGCTTCCCAGGTGGCACTAGAGATAGAGAACCTCCTGCCAATCAATGCAGGAGACATAAGAGATGGAAGTTCAATCCTTGGGTTGGGAAGATCCCCTGGAGGAGGAAATGGCAACCCACTCCAGTATTCTTGCCTGGAGAATCCCTGTGAACAGAGGAGTCTGGCAGGTACAGCCCATAGTGTTGCAAAGAGTCAGACTTAGCGACATAGCACGTGCTACATATAAAACGGATAACTAGTGAGAAACTACTGTATAGCCCAGGAAACTCTACTCATTGCTCTGAGGTGACCTAAAAGGGAAGGGAAGCTAAAGAAGAGGGAATATGTGTATATAGCAGATTCACTTACTGTATAACAGAAACTAATACAGCCTTGTAAAGCTACTGTACTCCAATAAAAACTAAAAAAATGAAACAGAACAACTATATTTTGAAAAAAAAGTGACTCATTGCCTTCCAGAAAGATGATAACAATTTCCATTCCTAACAACAGGGTATGAGGATGCCCATTTTTCTGTACCATTCCTGGCTTCAGAAGATATTCTGGCTTTTTAGAAAACATTGCTTTTCTGATAGGTATAAATTAATACCTAATTGTTCTTAAATACATTTCTCTGATTACTAGTGAGGTTCCACATCTTTTCATGTGGTTTCTGGACATGTTTAAGCATAGTTAAAAATGTTGAAAGACCTTTTATAATTCATTTTAGCATTTTTGTTTGCTATTTTGCCGCATTTCCCAGATTTTAATTTGTATTATTTATGAAATCTTTCCATATATAAAAAAATGTGTTAAATCTATCAATCATTTTCTTTTTGGCTTCTAGCCTCAGTCATGCTTAGGAATTGTAAAGGTAACTTTTAAAGACTAATGTTTTAAGATTTATGGTACTTTTTGCATCCATTATTTCTTTAACATCTCACAGCAACTCTCTGCTATAGGAAGTGTTAATATCACTTACACATGAGGAAAATGAGCCTGAGAAAGGAAGCAGGTATAACCCAGATTTAAAGTTAGAAAACAGAAGAGTCTAGCCTTAAACTTGAACTCTTAGACTCTAAACACAGTTGCCCCTCCCTGTTTGTGGATTCTGCATCTGAAGAGTCAACCAACACTGGATCCCCAGGATTCAACCGACCATGGATCTGGGGGATATGAAAGTCGACTGAATTATGCCATTTTATATGAGGGATCCGAGCATCCGTGGACTGTAGTATCCATGAGTAGTCCCAGAACTAACCCCCCATGGATACCAAATGACTGTACTGTGCTTTCCTCCCTAGAAACAAAGGAGAATTGGAGTAGTTTATGGAAGAATCAGTAAATATTAATAAGGGGATTCACTAGTAGCTCAGATGGTAAAGAATCTGCCTGCAATGCAGGAGACCCAGGTTCAACCCCTGGGTTGGGAAGATCTCCTGGAGAAGGGAATGGCAACCCCCTCTAGTATTCTTGCCTGGTGAATTCCATGGATCTGGGTAATTTGTATTGAATGTGAATACATCTCCATTTACTCTTCATTTGGTATACTAGAAACATAAATCAGTGTCCAAATATTATTCTGAAATAGATCTATTTAAAGGCATAGCTTCTGAATACTGATGTGCTCTGTGTATCAGTGCAGATCCTTGAACTGTTTTTTCAATGATCTGAGACAAAGTAAGTAGAGAAATTGAAAATAAATATTTGGAAGCATTTTTAGCAATGTAACAGTGCTGTGACTCCAAGCATGTGGTAAGTGTTCTCATGTTGCTGTCTGTGCGAGTGTCATTGAACTTGTGTCACGAGTCTAATGTAGCACAAGCTGCAGACTAGTCATGCCCTATAAGACTACATATCCATCCACAGAAAAATAAAAAGTAAAGGAACTCAGATTGAGTCTTCACTGCAGATAGCCTGAGAGGCACTGCTCTTAGTAGCTAGTAGTACTTTTTGGCGTGGACCGGAACTCTAGTGCACAAACAGGCCTTTGGAGCAGTCAGCCCAGGAAGGACCTCTGACCCTTGTTCTCGCTGTCTTGCAGGTAGTGTGCCTGTACCAGACTCTGGGAAACCCCCTCAGCAAGCTCACAACACTCAACTGCATGCACTCCCACTTTATCCTGTCTGATGATGGCACTGTGGGCAAGTATGGCAATGAGATGAAGCTCAGGAGGAACCTGGAAAAGTACCTCTCTCTGCAGAAGATACATAGCTGTGAGTACCCACGGGGCCTCAGCCGACAGGTCCTGTCTAGGGGCAATGCTATGGAGAGGTCCAACTGGGCTCCTTGTAGTCCTTGGTAAACCGTTGATATTGAGAGAGAACGTTTATCCAAAAAAAAGGCGGACTCATAAAGTTGCTGTAGAAATCCTTGGGTTCCTCCATAGGAAATGTGGCCAATGTCGGTTCCTGTGCTGTAGGCCTCTGAGGATGGAAAGCATAGGATTGGGTGACTCTGCATGTCTTCATAATCCAAGTCTTGGAGAAGAGTGCCCTTTCCTGGGATGCCTATTCTAGGAGGTTTTCATCTGGAGCTATAATGTGCCTAAACTGAGAGTCAGCTCTCTCATGAGATTTATAAGCAAGAACTTTACAGTTGTTTTCCTTTTATAACAAATTTAATAGTCGCATCAATAAGATTCTTTTTGTAGAAAACAATAGTAAATATATTTATTTTTGTGGAGATTAGTTATTGCTTCAAGAAAGATGTCCCTAACTGAAATTGAATTATTTTCCTCTCTCCTGCAAAATACCCTTACTGATTTCTTTTTCTGATGATAAAAGTGTTATATACTCTCATATTCAGATAAAGAAAGAAAACATAAAAGGAAGGGATAGCCCTCTATAATCTTACTATGAAAAATAACCATTGTTAACTTTTTCATCTGTACGATTTCAGAAGAACATATCCCTTCTGATATGGAAGGCTATCCCTTTCTTCTCCAAATAAAAACCTAGAATTTAAATTTAGTTTTTATAAGATGATGTTACAAGAAGATTATGCCTATCAATTGGTATATCTTAGGTCTGATTTTTAGTGACAAGGAGAAAGTAATAAGGAGATGGAGTTATGTAGAAAAGGAAAGGAAGTGAAATATTAAAACAATGGGCTAAGAGGCCCATTCCTATCATTTGTGGAGTCAGGACAAGGTGCACATGGAAGCCCACATACTGTTTGTTTAAATATTTAAAAGTTTTAAATCAAGCTAACAAACACAACTAACAAGATTAAAAACATAATAAAATAAAGTTTAATCCTTTTACCTTTGCATATATAGCTGGAAGGCCAGGTTTGAGGTCAGAGTCCTGGATTCTGGGGCGTACAAAGCCAAATCATGGAGGTGAAGCAGAACCAGCACCTTGGTCCCTGGTTTACAGCACCTTGGTCCCTTGGCTTCTCTTCCTTGCTTTGGCTCAATCTCATAATGTCTGGGCCTGACATAGACGTTGTCACCTAGACACCCCAATCTATATGTCCAAGCCCTACTCCCTCCAAATCCTCTTGCTTTGACAAGTACATCCCTGGGGCAGAGGCTCAAGCAGCCCTGGTATCAAGAATTTTGGGGTCTAGTACAGTCCAGTGTAGGACACGGAGCACAGGCTTCCCTTGAACCTTGACCCTGTAGACTCCTCACTGTGAGGGGAAGGGCTTGGCCAGAGGAGGGCATGGTAGAACCCAGAACCCAGAGTGAGTGAAGTCCTCTGTTGCTCAGGTGTGGGCATGGTGTTGCCTGCCAGTTTTCCTTCTTTTGGGGGAAAAATTTTTGATTTAAATATTAACTATATCAATACACGTGTGATGTAAAAGTTAAATCAAACAAGAAGCCTATAAACAGTCAACATTTCCCCAAATCTTCCCTTCCCTTCACTATTAATAATTTGATGTATATCATCCCAGAGTTTTCTGGTTATTTATGTAAATATAAAAACATGTTGTACATATAGGTATGTGTATATGTATATATAAAATATATACCTATATATAGTTTTAAAATTTTAAATAGGGTTTTAAATAGGATCATACTGGACATATCAATCTGTAACTTTTGTTTGCTTAATATCTTTAAAAAGAATGACTCCACAGTCTTTGCTTTTTTTGTCTTCCTTACTTTAATAAAGCAATATGTAGTCTGACAAGAAAGTCAACTAGTGAAAAATGGAATACGTTGAAATATAAAAGTCTTTGAGGTTTACCCATCCCATTCTGTTCTTAGAAATAACCACTATTAAAAGTTGATTGAATTGTCAACAGCTTGATCATTTTTTTGAGGTGAGTGATGGATACATTGGGATCCATTACATCATTCTGTTTTCTTTGACATGTGTTTGAAAATTTCCACAATAAAAAGTTAATTTCTTGAAGACTACTACTTGTTATTATTTTTTAATTACCAAAAGCCTTTAGATACCTTTTTAACTGGGAGAAGATACTCTAACCATATTTGTAGCTACTTTTATTTAAAGTCCAAGCTTCTGACTTGGCCTTGAACTAAGTAAACCTGAGTCAAAGAAGAGAATGGCTAGTTCAAATAAGGAATATATGCGGTAATTGAAAGGCTTGTGTCTGGAAATTGGCATTGCTGATAGCATCCCTTTGTAACAATTTGATACTGTTTGTCATCTGCAATAGGCTCTGGACAAGGCGTGCCCGTGGTGGGGCTGGTGGTGGAAGGTGGTCCCAATGTGATCCTTTCAGTGTGGGAGACTGTGAAAGACAAAGACCCGGTGGTGGTGTGCGAAGGCACGGGCAGGGCTGCTGACCTCCTGGCCTTCACCCACAAACACTTAGCAGATGAAGGGTAAGCTGTTGAGCCTTCATTTCTAAAACTATGCTGACTCTTTCTTCTTCCTAAGCTCTGCTCTCATGTGGGATGGATATCCTTAGAGGACAGGGACCGGAATTCTCTGGATATCTTGGAGGATGAGTTGAGACTGGAATTCATTTTTCAGTGATTTTTGTATTTATTAAAGCAACACCAAAATGCCCTCCAGTGATGCAAGTTACTACTTCTTTAGCTGTAGAATGGCTTGCATCTACAAAGGACTTTGAACCTTGTCTGAGCTTAGGGAAAAAGCATATCCAGGGAGAGTGAAGGAGAAGACCAGTGTGGTAGTCACTTTTGAATTCAATTGCTGTCAGTAAATATAGCAGAAATTAGAGAAATCAATATCCTAATATTTTTGTAGCATATGTTGTACTTAGTTGAGGTTTTAATTCTTTCTTCTTTTCAAGATGGGAGTTTTTCCTCTAAGCCATCCCTAAACCCAGCATGATTCTTTGAATTTCAGAAGCACGGTATTTCTGCCGTATGAGTAAATACAGGGCCCAGGAGCTGAAATGTTGACCCCGCTCATTTGCTTAAAAAACATTCATTCACTTTAAGCTATAACTGTTCTCTGATGACTTTTCCCTTACAGTTTTTCTCCCCTTTAGCCCCACTTCCACCCTCTACCCTCTTCCTCTTTGGTTATACCTCTCTCTTTCCTAAAGTTACCCTAGACAAGTGATTCTTACATGATTGAAGTGTCAGATTCTTTTAAGGATACCACGCCCATAATTTCTGGAGATTCACAGCCCCTTGGAAATCTGTCAGCTCAAAAACCTGCCCCAGGTGCTTACTTCCCAGGAGCATGGCATATGAGTCCATCCTTGTTTCAATGTTCAGCCTTCTCCTCATGCCGGTGCTCCGCTTTGCTTCCTCCCATTCATTTGTCTCTTGACACAACTGTCCATAGACACCTCCGTCACGTGGACAGACACAGTGATGTTGTACTTGTGCTGATATTTTTGGCTTGTTCCCTCTCTAGATTGTATCGAGTCATGGCCATTTCTCTCTCTCCCAGGACCCTGCGTCCTCAGGTGAAGGAGGAGATCATCTGCATGATGCAGAACACCTTCAACTTTAGTCTTAAGCAGTCCAAGCACCTTTTCCAAATTCTGATGGAGTGTATGGTGCACAGGGATTCTGTGAGTATGATGAATTGATGACTTGACCAAGTTAAAAATTACTAATGTTCAACAAGGGGCTTCCCTGATGGCTTAGAGCTAAAGAATCTGCCTGCAGTGCAGGAGATGCAGGAGACTTGGGTTCAATCCCTGGGCTGGGAAGATCCCCTGGAGGAGTGCATGGCAGCCCACTCCAGTGTTCTTGCCTGGAGAGTCCCGGAGATGGAGGAGCCTGATGGGCTACGGTCCATGAGGTCACAAAGAATCAGATATGACTGAGCTGCTGAGCATGAGCACTAGTGAATGTTCAACAATTGTGACATTTATTTTCACAATTTTTTTTCATTTCTAACTTGGTTGTATATAGTTCTGCAGAACTTGACTTTTAACTAGACTTTTTGTTCCCTCCTTCTCTGGAACCATGCTTCAGATTCCTAATGGTACTTGGGAAAAAGAACTTAGATAATATAACAGTATTACAGGAAAGTGATTGAATTTAGTGTAAATTACATGTGAATATTTTCGGAGGGTAAAGGAACAGCTTCCTGCCTTAAATAAACTCAAGGTTGCTGGCTTAGATGACCGTTTCTCAGTATCCTCAGTATATCCTGCAGGAATCATTGGGGATGCACTGTATGGTGAAAATGTGAGAATGTACTCTTAGCTGGAAGATGGAGGCCACAAGCTATGGACTATGAACATGATACAGATTCAGGAGATTTTAATCTTTTAGGGCATTTTGATCAAAATTTTTTATCAGTGACTTGGATGATAGGTAGCTGACAGTTACATTAAATATGCAGATATATATCATGATTCACAGTGATCTTTCCAGAATTTGAAGGGTGGACCAAATTATACAAGATTTTGGTACTATTAAAGCACTTGGCCTCAAAAAACCAGTCGAGCAAGTTCAGTCTAAACTAGGCATGGCTAAAGAGATGTGAAAGCCCTTTGGGGTTTTAGCTGACCTAATAATAACAAAAACAGCAACCATGTCTACAGTTAGCAGTGTGCTTTCAATATATGTTTTTTTTTTTCCAATAATTTTTTTTTTAAATGAAATATCCCCATGAGTGAGTTCAGTATGATAGTGATTGCTTATTTCAGTTTCAGAGATAATGAACTAAAGACTAGAGACTTTAAGTGGTTCACCCAGAGCCATGCAGTTATGAAATAGTAGAACTGAAATTGGGGCTCAGGGTTGAAATCTTGTATATGATCTACCACATTTTATATTCCCCACAATGTCAGTAGGTAAAGAAAAGGACATGTTAAAGGGATCGCCCTTATACTTGCCTTTTCCTGTCATCAAGGAGAGTAACCAGGGAGTGGTGTAATAATCAAGAAGAAACAAGTGGAGGCAGCTAAGGGTTTACACATTAGTGAAATTGGGTCCTGAACTCCTATACAGTTGAGGGTTGATTTTAATCATGGACATGGAGGGGCTGCTAGTAGAGAGGCTCTTTGTGTGAATTGTAGAAACATAGTTTTTCTGTCTTTATGAGACCTCAGAGATTAGTGAGTGAGTTCCTCTCTTCTTGTGGGTGAGGAGCCCAAGATGCAGTGGCTTTATAATATTTACCCAAGACTGACTAGTTAGTGGCATATCTCAGACTGGACCTTGCCAGTCTCGGCTCTTTTTTGTTCAACAGCTCCCTCTACTATATATTTTCATTTGGAAAGACTGAGGTACATTCATTAACAGGAGAAGGTCTATTATAATCATAAAAATGTCCTTATTTGTCTTAAAAAAATGAGTCACATGCCAGGATGCATGTGACTTTGACATTGTACAGGTTTTCTGTGCTATCTATTGTACCTGCTCACTGGGTGTGTTGTAAGTGCCTCATTTATCTTATGACAAGTAGTTGAGTATTCATTTCTCATTAAAAAGCAGAACCCTTCATTTCTAAAGCTAGGTGACTGGAAGGCTCTCACTTCGTATCCTTTCAAAATGAGGAATAGTTTGCTTTACATGAGGAATTGACACTGAGTTTCTATTATAGCATATGAATAGTAAATTAATGGAGTAATGTTCTTTCATGCATGTTTCCTCTAAGATACTTGGAATTTTTCTTATTTTTCACCCCCTTCATGTGCACAATTCTGCATTACCCTACTTAATTCTGCATTCTTATTAGTGAATTTTTTAAACTGTGTGATTTTTGACATTAATGAAGAATGTTTCACTTAATTCATTAGTGCAAAAGCAAATTTTTGAAAGCATTCCTTTGCTAGTTCTCAAAATGTATGGCTTTCTGTTTTTCAACTATTACAGATTACCATCTTTGATGCTGATTCTGAGGAGTCACAGGACCTTGATTTAGCAATCCTAACAGCTCTGCTAAAGGGTGAGTGTCTAAATAAGGTTATACTTGTTCTTCCTTCCCTCTTTTCACACTCATGGCACAAAGTGCCATGTTGATATTGTAAACAGAATATGTGATCTCTTTCTTTTACACTAGGCACGAATTTATCAGCATCAGAACAATTGAATCTGGCAATGGCTTGGGACAGAATGGACATTGCCAAGAAACATATCCTAATTTATGGACAACACTGGAAGGTATAATGAAAATGAAGTTATTTTGAAGAAACGTGTTGTGTGTTGGTTTGTTAGGGAGGGACCAAAGAGAAAACTGGAGGAAAAATAGTTTACTTCGGGGAGCGGGGTAGCATCTGACACTGGGTACACATGATCGCTAAGACATTTCTTTTGTCTACTTTGCCTTCTTGAAAACATTTTTCTATGAATCTGCAGCCTAATTGAAGTTGACAGAAGATGTTGGGGAAACGGCAAATGAAAGGGTTTTTTACTCACTTTTTGAGTGGTTAGATTTTTATATTGTTATTTAAAACTTAAAGTTTATCTTATTTTTTTGCCTTCAAATGTAATGCATACTCACAGTAGAAATTAGTGAAAACAGAGAAAAGCAGGAAGAAGAAAGATTATTCATAATGCCAATACTAATCACTATTAACATTTCATTTAAAAAAAAAATAGCTGTGATCATACCACAGGTCTGTTATTTTGGGGTTTAACTAATTCATGCACATTGTTTAAAATGTCAAATTGTACTAAAAAGCTACCAAAAATACAGTAATTCTCTACCCTGCAAACCACAAGAGCCCAAAACTGAAAATTTTTGGACTGCTCTGACATTTATAAATCTCCATATCTCTAAATAATAAGTCATATTGCTGTTTTCTGATTCCTTTTAATAATTTATTTTATTAAACTTTGGTTTTTAAAGTTTATTTTTTATTGAAGGATAATTGCTTTACCATATTGGTTTCATTTCTTCCATACATCAACATGAATTAGCTTAATTCATGCACATATGAATTATGTGCGTGTGTCTCCTCCCTTTTGAACTTCCCTCCCGCTTCCCACCCTTTCCTACCCCTCTAGATTGTTACAGAGCCCTGGTTTGAGTTCTCGGAGTCATTATTTTTTTAAACTTTAAAAAATTGTATTTACCTATTTGGCAGCACTGGGTCTTCATTGCAGCATGTGGGAACTTTAGTTGAGGCATGCAAATTCTTAGTTGCAGCATGTGGGATCTTGTTCCCTGACCAGGAATTGAATCTGGGCCCCCTGAATTGGGAGTAAGGAGTCTTAGCCATCGGCCCACCAGAGAAGTCCCTCTGATTAATCTTAAGGCCTCAGCCTTTCTGTCTGTGGCCCTCACTGGTGCCATCCGGACTGGTTGCCTGCTATTCCTGGTGCTGAGCTATCATCCTTCATCATCTTGGAGATGCCCTCCTTGGTTAGAACACCTGTTTTCTGTATCCCCTGTTTTGTTCTTTCTTGGTTTACTCCTTTATTTGATCATTTCTGAGAAGGGGAATATGGGAGATAAAAATATTGAGGCCTCATATGTTTGGATATATTTTAGTTCAGGATGAGACTAATTTTCCCAGTGAATTTTGAATGCTTAGCTTCTAGCACCCAGCAGTGACTGTTGAGAAGTGAAAAATCTTTCTGTTTTTTGATCCTTTGTGACCATTTCTTTCTTCTCTGGGATTAAAAAGAAATCTTCCTGTGTTTCAATGTCCTGAGATTTCACAATGATGTGTGTTGTTATAGCTTTATATCTGTTACAGTGGACACTTGCTTTCAACTTGGCACTTACAGGTTTCCCTTCTGGGGAGTTTCCTCTTCTGTTTTTTCTGCTTTCTTTCAGAAATTTTATCATTTAAATGTTAGATCTATGGGCTCCTCCTCTAATCTTATCTTTTCCTCTTATCTTTTGTATCTTTTCTTTGGTATATGCCTTCAAGTTTAATTTTTCATGCCTCGTATGTAGCTTTTTGTTTCTGGTGCTTGTTCTAGTTGCTTAGTCGAGTCTGACGCTTTGTGGCTCCATGAACTGTAGTTTGACAGTTTCCTCCATTCATGGAATTCTCCAGGCGAGAATCCTGGAGTGGGTTGCCATTCTCTAGGGGGTCTGCCCCGCCCCGGGGGGATTGAACCTGTGTCTCTTGCATCTTCTGCATTGGCAGGCAGATTCTTTACAACCAGTGCCACCTTGTTTCTGGTAGTGTGTTACTAATTTCTAAGGGTAAATTTGTTGTCTTTTTAAAAATAGCATCCTATATATATCTTCTTTTGTTTTTTGGAGGATATTAATGATACTTCTTTTGAAGTTTTCTTCTTCCTTTATTGTCTGATTCTTCCTAGTTGATGTTTTTTGGTCTGTTTGTCCTGTACTCTTTTTTAAGAGGAGACGAAAGGAAGATCATTAGAAATTCCGAGCCTGTAGATTTGGGCTTCACAGTAGGGTGATCTGGCTGCCATTTGTTGGGAGACTTGCAGTGTTAGCATATTCATATATTTTTCTCTTATATTCATCACTGTCAGAAAGAAATCCTCCAGTCTCCTGCTTAGAAGATATAAAAGCCTTGTTGTTATTGTTATCGAAGTCAGTAGGGGAAGATGAGTGAAAAGGTCCCAGTATTAGCAATTTATGCTGCCAGAATTTTATTGCATAGATTGTTTGGGTCTTTGCTCTTTTTCCAGTTTCTGGGGACTTCCATTTTCTGGTTTCCTGGGGACTGCTAAGTCAATTACCATTGGGCCATCTGCTTTCCAACTTCTGAAATATTTCACTTTTGATCTCCTTGTTCTTGTGGATTCTGTTTTGTTTTTTTAAAACCCTTTACTATAATTTTAGTGAAGTTTTAGGTGGGATTAAAAGTAAATGAGTATTTAATTTGCCATTATACCTAGAAATCAGGTATAGTTTAAAAGGGAACATGCCAGATTACCAAAAAAAAAAAAAAGGAGAAGAAAGAAAGAAGAGACCTTGGATTTTTATTAGAATTTTATTAACTTCAAACATTAATTTGGGAAACATTAAGATCTTTACCATAGTCAGTCTTTTCATCCAAGAACACATTTACTCAAAAGGTCTTTTAGGCCTTTGGTTTACTTTTTGTTATTTCCTCACTTAGGTCCTGAACATTTCTTAGTAAGATTGTATTTTATGATTATTTTTGCCTGTATAGTTTTGAGTTCAAATACATGTAACTCTTTAGTTATTTCTGCTTTCTTAATTGTTTCCATATCTCTTATTTATCTCTCCCCTTTGAAGCCTGGCTCTCTAGAACAAGCAATGTTAGATGCTTTGATGATGGATCGAGTTGATTTTGTGAAGCTCTTAATAGAGTATGGAGTGAACCTCCATCGCTTTCTTACCATCTCCCGACTGGAAGAGCTCTATAATACAGTGAGTACTGGAACAATTTATCAGTTGCTGCCTTAAGATTACTTATTAATTAGCCACATTTAGCTTCAACTGTATCTTGAATGTTCAAGTTTCTTTCAATGCTTATGTACAAAGATAGCTTATAAATAGACTTTTCAACCAAAGAAGAAACATTCTTACCAAATCCTAGGGCCATTTCTGCATTTCCCACTTTAATTAATTATACAGAATAGAAGCATAAACTAATTTCAGAAATAGGATATAGTAAGACCATAATTATAGCCAAAGATGGGAATAAGAACAAATTGCTTGTATTGAGTAATTAGAGCACTTCAATCTAGGGACACTGTTAAAATTTTGTTCCTGCAATTTTCCTATGCAAACCTTTTATTGAAACTAGACTGGCTTACTCCTTGTAAAGACGTGAGTTGCTCAAGTCAAGCAACCTTCTTAGATATTCTTCCTTGCCTTTGGATCTTACCCTTTCTTTAAAGCCCTGTCTTATTGATCACTCCATAGTCTTTTGATCTATAGATCTTCTTGATCACTCCATAGATCACTCCCAAATCACTTCATAATAATACAGATTATTTGCCATTGTTTTGAATATATTCTTCATATTGTTGGTTATTTTTTAGTGTAAGTACCACACTCTTATATTGGATTGTAAAAATTCTGTGAAGAAAGTACTTATATTCTTTGTTAAATCCCTCAGTAACCTGAATGAATGTAGCCAGTGCTCAATCAGTATTTGTTGATGCAATGTAATTGTGTGATGGAATTTGTAATTGTGTGATTTATAAGTAATAAAAGATAGTTATAGATTTTTAAAATTTGTTTCTGTCTCTTGCCACATGGTTAATTAAGGCCTTCCTTACTACCTAGATATATACATTGTACACTGAAAAATATTTCAGTCTAATTACGTCTTCTCTTGGGAAATAACTTTCTTAGAATTAATTTGGCTTAAGCTTCATTAATAAAGATGTTGAAGAAAAATTTCAGTATTCTGGATTATTTGTACATTCTGAAATAAAGGTTTTTTATGTCTCCCCAACACATGGTAGTTAAAATTATTCCTTTTGTTCTTCATTACAGAAACAAGGACCAACCAATATGCTCTTGCATCATCTTGTCCAAGATGTAAAACAGGTACCCTTATTATGAAGGTGTACAAATTTCTTCTTGTGTTGTCTTAGCTTTGTGGTGAAGCGTTACCAGATTTTGCTTTGTTAAAAATAGTATTGGGTTTTCTAGTGAATTACCTATCCTCTTTGATTCTGAACAGTTGTGACTCTGAATGGTTTTAACTAAATCACACTCACAGTTTTTCCTGTAATTTACTTTGTGTTTTAAAAGATTTGACCCACCAAGTTAGTGGCATGAGCAAATAATTATTTTCTCTTATAAAACATGAATTGTAGACATAGAAACTTCCAGGCAGAATTTCAGCTTAACATGATGTAACAATATTGCCAGTGATGATAATATCTGTTGAAAATGAAACTTTCTGGTTGTGTTATCTTTACTGAAGGACTGGCATGTGATTTCTGTTGTTTTTGTTCTTGTTTTGGCTATTATTGATAACTCAGGGTCTCTCACTTCTTTTGTGAGTCTATGTGTTGTTCTGGGGAACCAGGACTGATCCACTGGTCCCACCTGTCTTTATATTTCACTCATGCTGTTCTCATTTCACCTTGAGTTAAGTCAGACTTAAAATCATCTCTGACCTCCCATTAGTTACTAAAACTTTCTGATTTTAACAGACTTTTTTTTTTGCCTTAATTCTAAAGTCTAATATATTGGCGGGGAGAGTGTGGGCTTTCTGATTATGTTGACTTGGTGAGAGACCCAGAGTGAAAGGACTGTGGAGGAAGATACTTAGTTGGAAAATCAGTAGTAAGCAAAAGTGTCCATGCTGATGTAAATTTAGTTTAGTTTGCATGTCTCCCTATTTGATTTATGCTGGGTCAAAATAATTTTTCTTAGATTATTTCCTAAAACTCTGATTCTATCACAGTTTTCTTGTAAACTGAAGAAAAAGGAATGAAATAGTTAGATATGCTTTTAACTAGCAGAAAAATGAGAGCATTATTTGTGTTCCTTACAAAAGTAAATTATGAATGTGAAAAAGAAATTATTTATTTATATACATAACCTTATTTCTTATTCAAAGCTTTGGGAATGTTATTTACAGACTGTTCATTTCAAGGATCTTATTCAGCATTGTGTGCCTATAAAAGTATACTATGTATGCATGGCAGTTCAGAAGAGGCACTAAGGTGGGTTTTAAGGGATCAAAATAATTTTCATTTAGGCTAATACCACCTACTTGAAAATCTGCTGTTCAGGCCTCCTACTAACCATACCGTTTGTCTTGGCACAGCCTCATGTTTTGATATTCCATTTTGTTTCACCATTTCATGTTCCTTCTGTTTGTTCTGCTTTTTTTCATTTTCTTGTTTTGTGTGTGATGTTATAGCCATTTCAAGAGAGGCTAATGATTTTAACCTAATGTTTATTTTGGATTCTCCAGTATTTTCTCTAGTGACTATATTTCTGTTGTGGTAGTTCTGTCATTGCTAGTTAAAAAAATCTTTTATGCTTTGTTTGCCGCTGCTGCTGCTAAGTCGCTTCAGTCGTGTCCGACTCTGTGCGACCCCATAGACAGCAGCCCACCAGGCTCCTCTGTCCCTGGGATTCTCCAGGCAAGAACACTGGAGTGGGTTGCCATTTCCTTCTCCAATGCATGAAAGTGAAAAGTGAAAGTGAAGTCACTCAGTTATTAAGTGTATTTTATTCTGAAATTGTATGTATGCATGAGAAAGAGAGGAAAAGAGAGTCAATGTGCTCTTTATAAGCAGACATTCTGTGTCTGTGAAACTAAAAACATATTAAGGCTAAGTAATTTTTCCCATTTGAACAAGCAGCTTGTAACAGTAGCTAGTTGTATTAATTCATCAATTGATTTTGTTATTGTTTTGTTATTAGTGATATTCGGGGGCTCTCACTTCTTTTGTGAGTCTCAGCATTGTTCCAGGGTTAAAGAATATGTCTCCCTATTTGGTTATGTTCTAGTCACATGACAAAAGAGAGACAAAGAGAACTGACAGTTATAATTTGTTCTGTGTTTTTGTTACAGCATACCCTTCTCTCAGGCTACAGGATAACGCTGATTGACATCGGACTGGTACTAGAATACCTTATTGGTGGAGCATATCGCAGCAGCTACACTAGAAAAACTTTCAGAGCCCTCTACAACAACCTCTACAGAAAACATAAGGTAGTGTAATTGAAAAGTACCCTTGTAGAACTGATGATTTCTAGGAGTCATACTTTTAGAAAAATGGCTTGGGAAGTTTAGGTGGGAAGAGCTTTCCAAGGGACATTTTGTCTATTGATAGTTATTAAATATTTGCTACATGTAAATTACTGTGCTAAATGCTAGCATGCTGGCCTGGATGGACATAAAGACTAGCAGTTTTAGAAACTCTTAGAGGAAACAGACATGAATAACTAGCCACAATACAAAACAGAACATAAAATGTGCTATATTGACAGAAGTATGTGATGAGAAAGTTTAGAGGGAGAGATGATCAGTTCTTTCTTTATATTTCTTTTGAAAAGACACACATGTAAAGCTTAATAGAATTGCATCTATAAACTCATAATAGTACATAGCTTGGAGATGACAAACTTGGAACATGTGTAGGGCTTATATTGGAAGATGTATGTAGAATGTACTATGTAAAAATACATACTATACGTATTTTATTTTCCATCATAGTTTTTAAAGTCTGAAAGCGGAGGTGTTAGTTGCTCAGTCGTGTCTGATTCTTTGCGACCCTATGGACTGTAACCCACTAGGCTTCTCTATCCATGGAATTTTCCAGGCAAGAATACCTGAGTGGGTTGCCATTTCCTTCTCCAGGGGAGCTTCCTGGATCTCCTGGGTCTCCTGCATTGCAGGCAGATTCTTTACCCTCTGAGCCACCAGGGAAGCGCCAAAATTAGAGTTGCTAGTTAGTTGATTAGCAGAGAAAATATTGCTCATTTCTTAAAATTGCCTTTCCAGATTAGTAAACTGAAGAGCTTAGTTCCTTTGTTAGTTAATAAGTAAATTTTAATTGTTCTATGCATTTGGAAGAAAGAAAAGTGTGCACTGAAAGAGAATGATTTAGATGGGGAAATCAGAGAACATCTCTCTGAGGAAACGACATTTCAGTTAAGAACAGTGGTAGATCTTGGGTAGGCAAGAATGGAGAGAGGGCAGTGGAAATGAGGGGACTAGTATACTCAGAAGCCTCCAGATGAGAATGATTCCGGCTTGAAGCTTAGTTCTTATTGGGGGATAATGCAAGTGTTAGAAAAGATACTTTGTGGCATTTTTGTTTGAAAGAAGAGCGGCAACAATACAAGGCATAGTGCTGTGGACATCAGGGTATGGTTTTTCAGTGACCAGGAGGCCTTGGTTGCTGGACAATGCCAGAAGGCTGTGAGGGATGACACTGGAAAGATCACATGAAAAGTCTAGACTATCAAGCTGCTTTTTACCTTTATTTAAAAAGAATGAAGTAAAGTGAAAACCCAACTTGGCTTTAGGAGATGAGGAAGCAAAACAGAAAGAAACCCAGTTCTCCCAGAGAAAATGTCCTTTATTGGAATTTCACAGACAAAAGCATACACTTGAAGTATCAGCTCCTTCATTTAAACAAAATAAGGCTTGCTATGAGGCTACCAGGGGCAGATATAGGACTGACTGTGATATTGGTACAGTCCAGTGGGGAGCATGTTGGGCAAGTTCCTCTAATGCCCTTTCTAGAAATGGGTAGGAAATTGCCCATTTCTCTAATTATTTTCTGGTGAAGGAGTATAGAGTTTATTGTGTTTCTTAGTAAATTAGATTGTAGCGGTTACAAACTAGTGCCACTTGGGAAGCCTGAAAGCTTCATACTGACAAGCAATTAATTAGGTTATTATTGGATCTAGCCACTGGAATTCCACTCCAGTAGTGATATTATGTAACACCTGGAGACATTCCATAACTTTCTAACTTAAGCTTAACCTTGGAGCTGTTTGTGAATGGGAACTTTGTCTTATCAGACCTGTCAATCTTTATTGCCTGTTTTGAACTTGTTCCAGGTATAGAACATCTATTGATTCTAATGGAATTTCCACATAGAGAAGGAATGCAGATATATAATAGGGAACAAAAAAGGATGTTCTTTAAGATGTTAGGAAATAAGAGTATGCTTAATAAGAAGGGGTCATTAAAGGCTCTTGTTGGATGAGTAATTAATAACTAACCTTGGATGAGAGACAGAACCATTGGATATTTGCTAGGATGCAATATTATATTTGGTTTTATTGTTGTCTAAGAGCCTCTTGATGAAAGTGAGAGAGGAGAGTGGAAAAGTTGGCTTAAAGCTCAACATTCAGAAAACGAAGATCATGGCATCTGGTCCTATCATTCATGGCAAATAGATGGGGAAACAGTGGAAACAGTGGCTGACTTTATCTTTCTGGACTCCAAAATCACTGCAGATGGTGATTGCAGCCAGGAAATTAAAAGATGCTTACTCCTTGAAAGGAAAGTTATGACCAACCTAGATAGCATATTCAAAAGCAGAGACATTACTTTGCCAACAGAGATCAGTCTAGTCAAGGCTAAGGTTTTTCCAGTGGTCATATATGGATGTGAGAGTTGGACTGTGAAGAAAGCTGAGCACCGAAGAATTGATGCTTTTGAAGTGTGGTGTTGGAGAAGACTCTTGAGAGTCCCTTGGACTGCAAGGAGATCCAACCAGTTCACACTAAAGGAGATCAGTCCTGGGTGTTCATTGGAAGGACTGATGTTGAATCTGAAACTCTAATACTTTGGCCACCTGATGCGAAGAGCTGACTCATTGGAAAAGACCCTGATGCTGGGAAAGATTGAGGGCAGGAGAAGGGGATGACAGAGGATGAGATGGTTGGATGGCATCACCGACTCAATGGACATGGGTTTGGGTGAACTCCGGGAGTTGGTGATAGACAGGGAGGCCTGGCGTGCTGTGGTTCATGAGGTCGCAAAGAGTCGGACACAACTGAGCGACTGAACTGAACTGAACTGAGAAACAAAAGGTTAATTGTTACCACTTTCATTGTTACCATAACCATCTTTTTCCCTTTTTGTTTTGTTTTAAAAATAAAATAACACATGCCAGCAAGTGACCACTCTTGCTCAAAGCCTGTCCCAGCCTGCTCTTCACCGAAGACGCTGCTCAGGAAATAGAAAGGAGTCTACAGAGAGCACCCTGCATTCCCAATTCATTAGAACTGCCCAACCTTACAAAGTCAAGGTACCAATTACCTATTTTAAATTTGAGAATAAAATTGTCCTTGAAGACTGAGATCTTTTCATCATTTTAAATTCAAGAATGGGGAATACAGATAGAGGGACCATTTATAGGAACTATAAACAGATGGTACAAGTCTAAAACATGATACAGCTATTCTCTAACAATGATGAGCAAATGCCCAGGATGGGGAACTAAATGATCTCCAGGGCTAGCACCTCAGGCTGCCTTCCTTGTTCCTACCTCTGCCATGTCCAGATGATGACTCAGGAAGGCAGTCCATGGAATGGTACTAAAAAATCACCATTAAACCTTCATCCTCCTTTCCCTAAGGCTAATGAGAGAGGTGACTGTTACCTTCTCCTTTGATTTTCTCTTACATTGCCCTCTTGTATCTTCTTTTTTCCCCTTTGAAGTTTTTTTGAAATTAATTTTAGCCTAATGTTACAGTATGGTAATGATAATGTATTTATGAATGTGTATATGTGTGTGAGCAGTGTATGCCCCCCTTCCCTGTACTGCCTCAGTCCCACTTTCCTCTGGGCATGAATGCTTTTGTTCAAGAGTTTCCATAGAAATGGTTCTTATGTTGGCTGAAAGAGGCTTGCTTTTTACAGCTCTTAGAATGAAAAGTTATATCATAAAATTACTATTGGTCATAATCAATGAACACAAATTCCCTCTACTTATAGAAATAGAAGAAACTTATTACACTTTTTTTTCTGATCTCCTTTAATGAAAAAAAATAATTATTGAATCTTATTTGCCAGGCATTATTTTGAGCTCTTGGTTGAATTTGAGATGCAGGTGGGCTGGAGAAGATAAATCGATGACTGAGAAATGGTCCTGCCCTCCCAAAGAAGTAACCTCAGTGCAGTGTGATGAGCATTGAACTAGAGATACATGCAGAGTGACATAGAAGACTGTGGGGCTTTAGCGAATGGTTTTTGACATGAGTTGTAAAGGGTGGGTTTAACCAGGTAGAAAATGGTATTCCATTATTACCTATTGCCATCACTGTGGAAATATAGCCAGAATAAAGGAGATCAGAATTAAAACCAATCTATTCATGACAATGTTGGCAACACTAGTGTCATTTTACTAAAAAGAAGATCGTGGATCTATTTGTAAGGTAAGGTTAGAGTTGTGTTTTTTTTTAAATAGTTCTCATTTGTCTTATATGTAATTTCAGCCCATTTCCTTGAGAAATTGAAAACTGGTAGTTAGTGACTTTTCTAAAGGTATAGAGTTTTAAGTTCTATTAAGTTGTTTTATATTGTGTTGCTGCTGCTGTTGCTGCTGCTAAGTCACTTCAGTTGTGTCCGACTCTGTGTGACCCCATAGACAGCAGCCCACCAGGCTCCCCCATCCCTGGGATTCTCCAGGCAAGAATACTGGAGTGGGTTGCCATTTCCTTCTCCAATGCATGAAAAGTGAAAAGTGAAAGTGAAGTCGCTCAGTTGTGTCCGACTCTTAGCGACCCCATGGACTGCAGCCTACCAGGCTCCTCTGTCCGTAGGATTTTCCAGGCAAGAGTACTGGAGTGGGGTGCCATTGCCTTCTCCATATATTGTGTTAAGCTGTGTTAACTTAAGTGGATTTAAGGTATCTTAGCCTAGGGACCCTGAAACTATTCGATACAACAAGAAATAGATTAATAAAAGGCCAAAGTTTTGGTTTCTGATTTATAAAGTTCTTTTATTATTTCTATCCTTTTTTCAGTGATTTTTAAAATATTTATAAGATGCTCAGTGTCTTTTGTCAGGTAGAACATCATGCATCTGAGTATTTGGACACCCATTCCTATTTTATAGGACTTCCCTGATGGCTCAGTGGTAAAGAATCCACCTGCCAATGCAGGAGACCTGGGTTCCATCCCTGGAGAAGGAAATGGCAACCAACTCCAGTATTCTTGCCTGGGAAATCCCATGGACAGCGGAACCTGGCTTGCTATAGTTCATAGGGTCACAAAAGCTATAAAGTTCTATTATTATTTCCATCCTTTTTCAGTGATTTTAAAAATGTTTCTGAGATCCTCAATGTCTTTTGTCAGGTAGAACATCATACACCAGAGTATTTGGACACCCATTCCAATTTTGTATTCTAACAGGAGAAGTCTGTAGCCCTTCATAAATCAAGGAAGAAGTCAAAAGAAGAACAAAATATATCAGATGACCCTGATTCTACTGGCTTTATTTATCCTTATAATGACCTGCTGGTGTGGGCTGTGCTAATGAAAAGGCAGAAGATGGCCATGTTCTTCTGGCAGCATGGCGAGGAGGCCACGGTCAAGGCAGTGGTTGCTTGCATCCTCTATCGAGCAATGGCCCGGGAAGCCACGGAGAGCAACATGGTCGATGATGCTTCTGAAGAACTGAGAAATTACTCAAAGTAAGAGTTCTCCCTTCACCTCATACTTAACACTGACACTTCTTAGAATGCTTAGAAACATGTATCTTCCACACCCTAGAACTTATAAGAGGAGTGGACTTACAGCAGTGCATTTCATGGACTCTTCCATAGATAAGAGTCAAGATATTTTCAGGACTAAAGGAAAGAGAGGTGGCCCTTAATTCAGGAGACTTGGGTTCTTGTCCTGGGGCCAGCTCTTTACTAATTGTCAAATGACTTGCCAAGACTGTGGCACTTTAGTTTCTTTTTTTTATTTAAAAACTTTTTTTTGGCCTCAGCCCATGGCATGTGGGATCTTAATTCCGCAACGAGGAACAGAACCTGTGTCTCCTGCAGGGAAGTTTGGATTCTTAACCACCGGACCACCAGGGAAGTCCTGGGACTTTAAACTATAAAATGTTCAATGAATGATTTTGGAGCTCCCTGCCTCCTATCAAACTCTTTGATACTAAGTTATATTAAAAATTGTTGTTTACTTTAAGTACCTCTCAGGCAGGAAAACAGGTAAATATATTATGTATTAAATGCCAGAGAGTGATGATAGAAAATAGAAAAGTTAGGAATTTTTTTTTCTTTTTAATTTACTAATGCATGATGGTAGTAGGGAGAGAAGAAAAGCTAGAGTTAGTTAATAGATACCAATTTATAATTTTTATTTTAAAAAATTTCAGAGAATGACAGTGTCTACTTTTTAGAGAAAACAACCTCCCAGAAGATCACCTGGGGATGTCTCCAGGTCTAGCTTCTTACTTAAGTCATCTGTGTATTTTGTAAAATCTTAAAAAAAAAAAAAAATAGGAGTGAGGGGTTTCCACAGTTTTTCCTTATATTCTTACTTCAGTCATCTGTGTATTTTGTAAAATCTTAAAAAAAAATAAATAAAAGGAGTGAGGGGTTTCCACAGTTTTTCCTTATATGCTAGTTTTTTTTGAATAGTCTTTTCTGGCAAAAGTTCTTCATTAGGACCTCTCAGGGAGCCCTGCATAGCTTGTTTTGTGGTGTGGAGTCACTTTTCCTCAGGAATAGCTCAGGGACTGTCGGTGGAAACCCACTAGTTCCGTTCCTTCAAGAAAGGGAGAACAACCCATTTTCTGAGCAGCAGTCCCTTTTAAAGTAGCTTCTGCACTTTACTGTTTGCTCTTTTCTCTTGGTCTTTTCTGAGTCTCCTGTGTAGCCTTTTTGAACGTTTCTGGGACTCTGGCCTGCCTTTATATTTGCCGCTCACCAGCGTGTCATTGCAGGCAGTTTGGCCAGCTTGCCCTGGATGTGTTGGAGAAGGCATTCAAACAGAATGAAAGAATGGCCATGAAGCTGTTGACCTACGAACTCAAGAACTGGAGCAATTCTACCTGCTTGAAGCTGGCTGTTTCTGGAGGGTTGAGGCCCTTCGTTTCACATACTTGTACCCAAATGCTACTAACTGATATGTGGATGGGGCGTCTGAAAATGAGGAAAAACTCTTGGTTAAAGGTATAGCTACTTGCTTTATAGTTTAATGTTATTAATAGTTTAGTCTTTTCATTTGTCGCTTGTTCCAGAAGAGTACTTTCAGGAAAACCAATTATTAATACTATTTTTGATTCTCACAGATTCACAGTGAAACCTCTGACAACTACTTTATCTCCCACTCCTATGGTTTCTTTTTAAAAATGGGCATAATTGTGCCAGCTCAGTCCATTGCAAAGGCATACTCATGAGAAAGTGGTTAGAAGTTAAAAGCTTGTACAGACATAAATAAGATTTCATTATTAGTAATCACCACTGCCCCTGATAATTATAATAGAAGTAAATGAGACTTTTTACTGAAAATTTTCTCAGCTTAAGGATGCTAACCCATGATAAACTAAATAAAATTAGCAATTGGTTGTGCTCATCATAATGTTTCAGGAAATAAATGGCTGTTTTGTAAAGCTGCCCTCAAACACATTTGTTCATACCACTATATCCAAATTTTTGTATTCCATTATAGTTTAGCCTTATCTTTCATCTTGAATTAGAAATTAGAAACCCTTATTTCTGAGAACGTAATAACTTTCTGCTCCTCGTATACTTTATTTTTATGTCAACAAAGAGACTTAAGTGAAGTAAGACTAAATGTTTTGCCCCCCAAACATGGTGAGCTGATAAGACTGAATTAGCTACCTAACTAGAATCTCTGACTTGCAGTAAACCGTATTGCTCTCTATGCCTGGATCCTAATTTATCAGTGCTTGGCTTGTAAGTTTTGGGAAAACTTCCATAAATAATTGTAAAATGACTAGTTCCAAGTGGATGAAGACTGGAGGAAGACCTTGTAGAGTTTTATGTGTAAAGGAGCTCATGTAAGTGCTTTTAGGGAATAGACTCCAAACCCTTCCTTGGAAATGGGATGTTGATGTCATTGAACACTGTTTCACAAGCTGATTGTTCTGCAGTGGTCAATGGCAACAGAATGCGGAGCTTTTCAGGAAGTAGATTAGGAATTAATTAGTGCTATATTATCATTGTTTGATAACTATGATGTTTCCAGACCTAGAAGATTGCATTTTTTGGGGGTTCAACATCTGAAAAGAAAACAAACACACAAACAAACCAATCCCTGCCAGAACTGGGACAAGTCCAGAGAACTTCCACAGGAGATCAGGCTTTAAAACAAAACAACAAAAAGAGTTTTCATCATGAAAAAAAAAAAAAAAAAAACATTGACAAGGGCGTGGCTTTAGTTTATTTAATCATGAATGGTATAGAGTCAGGGTAATCTTATTTTCATTCACTGAATCCCAGAATACTGGGGCTTAATTTTAGCTTGAAAGAGATAATGTTCACCAAGATGATTCTCACAGAATTGAGTAAATCCAAGCTCTTTACCCTGAAAGGCCATACAAGTTGAATAGACCATAAATAAATTCATGAATGATAGCAATAGAGTGAAAACTTTGGATGTTTAGAGTTATACATTCTCTAGTGGGTTTTACTGGCAGAGAAAATATATGTGTGGTGGAAGATGGATGTAAACAGAGGGACTTGGTATGCTTTTACCTTATTGATTTATAATATAAATAAATTTTAGAGTGTTTTATGTGATAATAACTACTTAGGGGCTTTAAGGAATTATTCAAGCATTATGCTCATTGAAAAAGACAACTTCTCAGTGCCCTGCCTCTAGTTGTCTGTTTTTAATTGGAGGATAATTGCTTTACAATGTTGTGGTGGTCTCTGGCACACATTAATGTGAATCCCCTCCCCCTTAAACCTCCCCCGACCCCACCCCGCCATTCCACTTCTCTAGGTCATCCCAGAGTGCCAGGTTGGGCTCCCTATGATATACAGCGGCCTCCTGCTAGTTGTTGTTTAGGCGCTAAGTCTTGACTCTTACAACCCCATGGACTGCAGTCCACTTGTCCTTGGGATTCCAGGCAGGCAAGAATGGGTTGCTGTTTCCTTCTCTAGAGGATCTTTTCGATTCAGGGTTTGAACCCAAGTCTGCTGCATCGCAGGCGGATTCTTTACTGTCTGAGCCACCAGGGACGGAGTGCTCCAAATTCAAGTTTGCTTTTTGGAACTCTCTGAATTCTTTTTTTTTTTAATATATATTTTTAATCCACAGTTAGTTGCATCTGCGGATGCAAAGCCCACATATATGATGGGCTGACTGAATTCCACTGTTAGGTTGTTCCACATCAGCTATCCTTCTATAGATGGACTTTTATGCTCAGTTTCTTAGTTGGACATTTAGGTTGACACTAATTTTTTTTGCCATTACAGATAGCCCTTCAATGAACATCCCTATACATATGCTTCGATTCATGAGTATTTCTGAGGGAGACACTTCTGGTATTGGAATCATTAAGTCAGAATATGTATATAATCAGGGTATCCACTTAATTGGGGATGGATCTGACATTTCCTATACACCCGAATCTTGACTTTATTTGGATCATATGTGTGCCTTGTATAACCCTCACTACCTGCTTTGTTCTCCTCTTTTGAAGATCATCATCAGTATTCTTTGCCCACCTGCCATTTTGACATTGGAGTTTAAAAGCAAAGCGGAAATGTCGCACGTCCCACAGTCCCAGGACTTTACATGGTATAATGGTGACCAGAACACCAGCACTCTCAAAGAAAATTCTTGTCAGGTTAGTTCGATATCATGCTGAACTAAATTTTCATGACCTGGACTGCACACAAACATACACAGATGCATAGCTTATTTATTAACAAACTATTTAACAATCTTAATCATATTATAGTATGGTCAGGTATACTATGTATGGTAAGTTCTGATTAACCTCCATATATGATTAAGCAAAATATCCTATTTCTGCCAAAATCAAAGACTCTATTATATCTAGGAAGCTGCTTAATATTTCATTTTCCTTTGTGACTAGTAGAACAAATAGATTTATTGTTTATCAAAAGCTATAATAAGGGATGTCTCATAGCCTTCAAAATATTTTATAAAATGCTAGTGTAGAATTTGTGCTGATCTTCACTGATTCATGCCACAGTTTTTTCACTTGTTATATCCAATGAGTTTGGATGGTTTTACTTGAGTTCCCAAATGTGTACTCTTTCATGGGTAACTTGAGCTGGTTCTCTTGCAACCTATCTTTGCTGAAGAGCCTCCAGTAGTCTGTGTGCACATCCATTTTTTAAATTTTATGTTTCAACTTGGATCATTGCTGATGAAGTTGCCATTTACTATGAGGAGTTCAGTTCAGTTCAGTCACTCAGTTGTGTCCGACTCTTTGTGGCCCCACGAACTGCAGCATGCCAGGCCTCCAAGTCCATCACCAACTCTGGGAGTTTACTCAAATTCATGTCCATTGAGTCAGTGATGCCATCCAACCATTTTATCCTCTGTTGTCCCCTTCTCCTCATGCCTTCAATCTTTTCCAGCATCAGGGTCTTTTCAAATGAGTCACTTCTTCACATCAGGTGCCTAAAATATTAAAGTTTCAGCTTCAGCTTCCAATGAATATTCAGGACTGATTTCCTTTAGGATGGACTGGTTGGATCTCCTTGCTGTCCCAGGGACGCTCAAGAGTCTTCTTCATCACCACAGTTCAAAAGCATCAATTCTTTGGTGCTCAGCTTTCCTTATAGTCCAACTCTCATATCCATATATGACTACTGGAAAAAGCATACCTTTGACTAGACAGACTATGAAGTGTAGTGAACATCTTTTCTGGTACTTAATACTTCAGTGAGGCATCTTTAGCTCGTGTCTTGTCTGATGGGCTTTTGTACTTATGAGGTATTTGTTATAATGTTGATAACATCTTTGATAAATGTTAAATGAAAAATAATTAATTATAGTTTGTGTGGCTGGCATCTGTTGTGATTGCTTGAGCGTCCATTCTGATTGATAATGCCAGATCAGTTAACCAGATGAGTTATTAAATATTTTGACTATCATGACTCTTTGGGTATATGTGTTCCTCTTCTATCCCTCCTCCCCTCCCTTCCCTTCTTTTCTAAGCCTGATAGTTCTATTTGGGGTTCTCAGAGTACAAGATACCAGGTACATTTTAACCTTTATAGAGTGTGTGAGAAATTCTCTGTTGCAAAACCGGGCTTTGCAAGTTGTCATAATTGTGATTATACTAGTTAGATTATATGTTTACTAAGTTAGACCATTTCATTTTTCTTTTTTTTAAGGAAAGAAAAGAAATGTAGTGCTGGCCTAACCTTATTAGAAATATAAGGCAGTCTTTATATGTGAGACATTCACATATACATGTTTGATTTTATACGGTCTCAAGGCTAAAAGTACAGCCTTCTTTCACATTTTTCCTCAGTTGGAGTTCTATTTCATGCCTTAAGGCTGCAAAATCTTTCCCTCTGGTAATAGCACATGGCCAAGAACTATCTTTAAACCAGGCCACATTTTAAGAGACTTCACTCTGAGTCACCCTGCCTGGAGAACATGTCATCATTATCATAATTGTGATTATACTAGTTAGATTATATGTTTACTAAGTTTAGACTGTTTCATTTTTCTTTTTTTTAAGGAAAGAAAAGAAATGTAGTGCTGGCCTAACCTTATTAGAAATATAAGGCAATCTTTATATCTGAGACATTCACATATACATGTTTGATTTTATACGGTCTCAAGGCTAAAAGTACAGCCTTCTTTCACATTTTTCCTCAGTTGGAGTTCTATTTCATGCCTTAAGGCTGCAAAATCTTTCCCTCTGGTAATAGCACATGGCCAAGAACTATCTTTAAACCAGGCCACATTTTAAGAGACTTCACTCTGAGTCACCCTGTCTGGAGAACATGTCATCATCTCCTCGAATCCTGGTGGAAATATTCATGCTTGAGCAATCTTTCCAACACATGTGTTTCTCCAGCACTCTACTTTCCAGCTACAACTCTTGGCAGATAATCTTCTGTATTTTATTTGATATCATAATCAGATACAACATCAAGAACTTCATATACATGTCATGGTATTTGGTCTTTGAATTCAACTCAGAGATAGGCTCAATTAGTATTTTTTAAAATAATTTTATTTATTTTGGCTGTGCTTGGTCTTCATTGATGGCTTTTCTCTAGTTGCAGTAAGTGGGGGCTACTCTCTTGTTGTGGAGGATGGGCTCTAGGGCACAGGGGCTTCAGTAATTGTGGTACACGGTTTATTTGCTCCACAGCACGTGGAATCTTCCCGGATCAGGGATCAAACCTGTGTCTCCTGTGTTGGCAGGTGGATTCTTTACTACTGAGCTATCAGAGAAGCCCTCAATTAATGTTTTATAATAATAAGATAAGTCATTTAACAACAAGATCATTACTTAAATAGCTTTCTGGAATCTTTCTGAAGTGGGCTGGAAGAAGCACAAGCTGGAATCAAGATTGCCGGGAGAAATATCAATAACCTCAGATATGCAGATGACACACCACCCTTATGGCAGAAAGTGAAGAGGAACTAAAAAGCCTCTTGATGAAAGTGAAAGAGGAGAGAGAAAAAGTTGGCTTGAAGCTCAACATTCAGAAAACGAAGATCATGGCATCCGGTCCCATCACTTCATGGGAAATAGATGGGGAAACAGTGGAAACAGTGTCAGACTCTATTTTTTGGGCTCCAAAATCACTGCAGATGGTGACCGCAGCCATGAAATGAAAAGACGCTTACTCCTTGGAAGAAAAGTTATGACCAACCTAGATAGCGTATTCAAAAGCAGAGACATTACTTTGCCAACAAAGGTCTGTCTAGTCAAGGCTATGGTTTTTCCAGTGGTCATGTATGGATGTGATGACTGTGAAGAAAGCTGAGCACTGAAGAATTGATGCTTTTGCACTGTGGTGTTGGAGAAGACTCTTGAGAGTCCCTTGGATTGCAAGGAGATCCAACCAGTCAATTCTGAAGGAGATCAGCCCTGGGATTTCTTTGGAAGGAATGATGCTAAAGCTGAAACTCCAGTACTTCGGCCACCTGATGCGAAGGGTTGACTCACTGGAAAAGACTCTGATGCTGGGAAAGATTGAGGTCAGGAGGAGAAGGGGACGACAGAGGATGAGATGGCTGGATGGCATCACTGACTCAATGGACGTGATCTGAGTGAACCCCGAGAGTTGGTGAGGGACAGGGAGGCCTGGCATGCTGCGATTCATGGGGTTGCAAAGAGTCGGACACAACTGAGCGACTGAACTGAACTGATGTCATTAAAATCACAGTATATGATGACTTTTAAAATCAGTTCCAAGCCACAGTTCTAAGCCATTTTAACTCTAGGCTGGTTTACTCTGTTAGTAACTGACTCAGTTCCTGTACTTCTAAATCACATCTCTGATTCCATTCTCCAAAGTGACATGAATGACAGAACTATCAATTAGACTCTGAGAATACCCATCTAGAGGCCTGAGGCCTCAAAATTTAAAATTTCTTGCTATTACATGGATAATTCATGCAAAACCTGATTCATTCCTTGGCTTGGAAATTCTTGGTAATCATGCAGATCTGGTGTTTGAAAGACATCTTCTGTGGATAGGTTGAAGAAATAGGCTAGTCTGAGAGGCACCATAGAACGTTCCTTTCTTTTCATGTAATATGACTTTCATAATATTACAAAAGTAATACATTTCCCGTTAAAAGATTAAAATTACACAGACATCTGTGAAGTAGGATGATACCTCTTTTGCTTTTCTTTCATCATCCCTAAGTTTCCTCTTCTCAAAAGTAACCTGGGTGCAAGTGCTTTTCCCTTTCTCTTTCTTTTTTTTCTCTCTTCTGAGTGGACACCTCTGTTAGTCACAATCATGTGGAACTAACCACTTCCTTGTCACACAGACACTCATTTCTCACCATCTACAACTGTTAACCCCTTTAGGCTGACCCATAACTTTTGAGAAACTGATGGAAAATGCTTTCCCTAGAAAATGCATGTACAAAACAAATCCTGCAGGTGCAGGCATTTAATAATTTAATTTAGTAATTGTAGCAGGTGCAAAGAACTCCAGAAGCTCAGAGAGTTCATAAACTTCAGGTAAAGAACCTCTGTTATTAATGAGTGGAGAAGCCGTCAAAGTCAGAATTCTTTTTTTTATTCTTAATTATTATTTTATTAGTATATTTATAATATTATTAAATGTTTATCAAGTATTTAATCTCCTTATCCCTTTCTTTTCTTGTTTCATTAGTATTTTTTTTAAATATAAATTTATTTATATTAATTGGAGGTTAATTACTTTACAATCTTGTATTGGTAAACTAACACTGCGCCTGATTTCCCTGTGACTTGGGTAAGATGTATCACCATTCTCTGTCCATTTTGTCCTCCTTTTATATGGAAACAGTTCCATTCTCTACTTAACTGATTTCACAAGGACTTTATTTATATAAATATCCTTAGGTTCCAAAATTACTGATAAAGGAGATTAAAAAGAACAGGAAGAAGGACCATTTTAAAATGCTTGGAACTACTCTTAGTTTGACTAAATTTGATTAATGGCAGACTCAACTTGCTTTTCAGAAATGCCCTGTTCTCTTTACCCTGTCAAAGATCGATATGATACATGTAGTTTTTCTTCTGTTCAAGACTAAGAATATATTTTGGCAGGTGGATGCCCAATTAATTTCTAATATATTTATGAAATATATAATATTTTAGATATTTTAAAATGTTAGTAATTTAGTTAAGGCTCTGACAATAAATAATTATTTGTTTATTTTACAGAAAGATTGTGATTTGGAAAGGGGACCTGATGAGAAAACAGATGAAAGTCAGCACTTTGATTTAAAGAGTGGGCCCCAAACCCTTCCTTGGACCAGGAAAGTCTATGAGTTCTACAGTGCTCCAATAGTCAAGTTTTGGTTTTATACGGTTGGTCTCATTTAAAAAATTATATATAGTACTCAGGATGGTTAATTGTTAATGTTGATAGTGATATGCCTGATTTACCAACTTGTAATAAAAATATAGTTTAGAAAAAGTGGGAGGCCTGGCAAAAGAGGTAGAAAATAGTCAAGTTTTGGTTTTATACGGTTGGTCTCATTTAAAAAATTATATATAGTACTCAGGATGGTTAATTGTTAATGTTGATAGTGATATGCCTGATTTACCAACTTGTAATAAAAATATAGTTTAGAAAAAGTGGGAGGCCTGGCAAAAGAGGTAGAAAAGAAGATTGGAGGGAGGTGAGAAAAGGTGAGGGCAGGTCTTTCCTACTTTTGGGAGTGAAAGCACAGGAATTTTTGTCTTCTTCTGAGTGCTTACAGTTAGCACAGCTGGAACTAAGCATTTGAAACTTTGTGAAACAATAAAATGAATAATAGTGATTGTAGAATTACGGGATGGGGTGGATTCATTTCCCATCTTGGGCAAAAAATGTTAGTAGTTGAATTGATTTTTTTTCTTTGTAGGAATGTTGTGTAATATAGACTAAAAGTGCAAGTTTTTGTTGTTGTTGACTTCAGTAGCAAATATTTATAATATATGGAGAACAATACAAATTTTAGAAGAATTGTATCAGATACTAAATCTGTCATGGATGGAGAGATAGCAAAAGCAATAACTATACACTAAATGTATTGAGTGGTTTTTACATTTATTTAATAGTATTTATTTTTCTAATGCTTCATTTCAGTTCAGTCACTCAGTCGTGTCCAACTCTTTGCGACCCCATGAACCGCAGCACGCCAGGCCTCCCTGTCCATCACCAACTCCCCGAGTCCACCCAAATCCATGTCCATAGAGTCGGTGATGCCATCCAGCCATCTCATCCTCTGTCGTCCCCTTCTCCTCCTGCCCTCAATCTTTCCCAGCATCAGGGTCTTTTCCAATAAGTCAGCTCTTCTCATCAGTTGGCCAAA
>SJYT01077326.1:0-29241 GCA_006410635.1 Cephalophus harveyi
TCTAGGCCTGAGATTGTATATTTTAACAAACTCCCAAGGGAGGCGATGCTGCTGGTCCATGGACCATACCTGAATTCTCAGGTCACAGGAGGACACTCGGGGATGGAGACATCATTCCAGACATTACTGTGTGTTGGCCTCCTGAGCCTCCCCAGCTGCCCCTCAGCTTCCACCTGCCCACAGCTCTCCCCACCCTACCACAGTCCACACCTTTCAACAAAATGGACTTCTTAATGCTGAGCAAACCATGTGATCCCACGTCTATGAACTGACCTCTCATAGCATTCTCCTTTTCTAGACTAGTCTCCTCCTGGCCAATTCAAATACTAGAACATCCATTCAATCTCAGAGACCTAGCTTGAATGCTTCTTGTCACATGATGACCTGGGTCCCACCATGGGTGAGCTTTTTGCTTGTTTTCTTTTTTTTCCCCTTTTAACAGGAAGTTGGTACCTTGTGGCCACCATTCATCCAGTTTTCCCCAGCCCACTCTGCCTCCACTAACCATTCATCTGATCTTTTCCTATGAGTCTGTTTGTTCATTTGCTTTTAGATTTCACATGTGAGATCATATAGGTTTTGTCTTCCTTGCAGCCATGAAATTAAAAGACATTTACTCCTTGGAAGAAAAGTTATGACCCACCTAGATGGCATATTGAAAAGCAGAGACATTACTTTGCCAACAAAGGTCCATCTAGTCAAGGCTATGGCTTTTCCAGTGGTCATGTAAACATTACTTTGACAACCAAGGTCCGTCTAGTCAAGGCTATGGTTTTGCCAGTGGTCATGTATGGATGTGAGAGTTGGACTGTGAAGAAAGCTGATCGCCAAAGAATTGATACTTTTGAACTGTGGTGCTGGAGAAGACTTCTGAGAGTCCCTTGGACTGCAAGGAGATCTAATGAGTCAATCCTAAAGGAAATCAGTCCTGAATGTTCTTTGGAAGGACTGATGCTGAAGCTGAAACTCCAGTACTTTGGCCACCTCATGCGAAGAGTTGACTCATTGGAAAAGACTCTGATGCTGGGAGGGATTGGGGGCAGGAGGAGAAGGGGACGACAGAGGATGAGATGGTTGGATGGCATCACGGACTCGATGGACGTGAGTCTGAGTGAACTCCGGGAGTTGGTGATGGACAGGGAGGCCTGGCGTGCTGCGATTCATGGGGTCGCAAAGAGTCGGACACAACTGAGCAACTGCACTGAACTGAACATTTCACTTAGCGTGATACCCACAAGATCCATCTGCATTGTCATAAATGCAAGATTTAGTTATTTTTTATGGTTAAATAATATTCTATTGCATGTATGTGTGTGTGTGTACATCACAGCTCCTTCAGTCATTCATCTGTCAGTGTCTGTCTTGGCTAGTAAGGTCATTCAGTCACTAAGTGGCGTCTGTTTGGAATCCCATGGACTGCAGCATGTCAGGCTTCCCTGTCCTTCACTGTCTCCCAGAGTCTGCTCAAATTCATGTCATTGTTATCTTGGCTATTCTATCTCTTCTCTTTTTACTGATGGCCATTCTAACAGGCAGGAGGTGACACCTACTGTGGTTTCCATCTCCCTTTCTGAGTGCTGTTGAGAAGGTGAGGTGTATAACTTGCCCCCTACCACCTGCCGGGTCACAGCTAAGGAAACCAGCATGGCAGAGCCAGGTTCCTATTTACTAAGTGACTAGATTTCAAAACAACGTTACATTAAAGCAGGATGAGCCACTGGGTGAGTGAGTTGTGCAGATCACGGATGCTAAGGTGCCCTGGGTGTCGAGAATTGTTCCCGAGGACCAGTGAAAGAGAGGGGGGAAGGGCGAATGGAGGTGCCTGCGCTCTGACGCCAGGCCTGGGTGCTGGCACCCACAGCAAACAGGAACCGGATTGCGGCTTTATTAGTGGTTGGGCAGGTCTCCCAATCTCCCTCCCAGTCTACCTGCCCCCACGTATAAGCCAAAGCAGGACACTCTGCCTGCGGTGTAGCTCCTCAGCTGACCTGCTCACGCACCAGAGGGAGCTCATCTTTTGTAACCTGGAGCCCAGGTCACGAAATCCTTCTTGGGGCAAGAGAAGACACACATTCAGGCCTACAACCCTTCCTGAAGGAGGCCTGGCGCTGGGGCCGTGGGATGCTGGCGCCATGGGACGCTGGCAAGGAAGTCTGCTGAGATGGAAAAGCCTCAGCTTGTGGCCTGACTCCCCTTTCCCAGGTGACCAGGTGGGGCAGGACAGAGTCCCCAACCGCTCTGGTGGGGCTGCCCTTCTTCACCTTCTACCCTCACCTCCTCCAGGCTCTCTGCCCAGGATCCGCCCTGGGAGCCCCACCTTCTTAAATTCCGGGGGAGGGGGCCACACTCTCCCAGCAGAGGTGACTGTTTGTGGCAGGGGGAGGGTGGGCTGGGGCTGGAGTGTGGGGGTGTCTCCCAGCCTCTCCTAAGGCAGCGGCCCAGTTCCCAACCCTAGGGTCTGGGCGTCCAAGCCAGCTGTGACCTCCTGGTCTGCCCCTCACCAGCTCACTTCCCCTGGACCTCAACGACCATTCCCTCCACCCCCAGGACACCATCATCTAGGGCCTTCACCCCTCATGCAGCCCTCGGCCTGCTTTCCCTGGATGTGTTTTGCGAATCAGGATTGCACAGCGAAGACTATAAACCCCTCTGTCACAGAAACCACGTCTTAGGGTTTTGCCCCTTTAGCTCCTAGTCCTGTTCCCTGGATGCCGATGGTACTCAATAAATACTTTTGGGGGCAAAGAAAGCATCTTTGGAGGATCTGGAGAATAACATCCAGTGTAAGAACTACCAGCCTGGGGATCATACGAACTGAGAAAAGACAGAAAAAAATCCACGTCTGAAAGATAAGGAGGAGATGGATCAAGATGGGATGGGGCCACATTCCAGCGGATGGTATGTGTATGAAATTCATCACAGCCTGTTCTGCAGAATCGGCCACCTCAGGGCCCTCAGCCCTGTGCATGGCAGGGTACAATTCTGGCCTGGGGGTGTTGTATTAAAAACCCATGTCCTTACTTGGCTCATTTACTTTGGAAGCTGTGTCACAGGACCAAATTCTGGGGTAGAAGGGTATTTCCAATTCCCACTAGATGATAAAGCAGCAGCTAAACGGGAACTCTTAGGAAGCAGCTGGAGTCTGGCACTCACTGATGTCATGGCTTTTGGTTTTGTTTTGTTTTTTTCTTTTTAGGAACACAGATCCCTGGGAATGGACATCCACCCTCATCTCAGAGATGTGTTGTGTCTAATCGCATGTCCTCTGCCACTGCCCCAAATGCCAGACCAGTGGTGGAGATGGTTGTTTGCTCCGGCCTCTTGGGAGGTCCCCTTGGGCCTCCTTAGTGACCTAATCCTGAGAATCCTCATGTATTTAATTTATATGAGTCACTATTTGAGCAAAAGAGGCGATCTCTTTTGTGTGGGGGTGTCTCCCAGCCTCTCTTAAGGCAGTGTATTTGTTCATCAGAGTTTGGTAGAAAACTGCTGCTAAGCTGCTAAGTCACTTCAGTCGTGTCTGACTCTGTACGACCCCACAGACGGCAGCCCACCAGGCTCCCCCATTCCTGGGATTCTCCAGGCAAGAACACTGGAGTGGGTTGCCATTTCCTACTCCAATGCATGAAAGTGAAAAGTGAAAGGGAAGTCGCTCAGTCGTATCTGACCCTTAGCGACCCCATGGACTGCAGCCTACCAGGCTCCTCCATCCATAAGATTTTCCAGGCAAGAGTACTGGAGTGGGATGCCATTGCCTTCTCCGTGGTAGAAAACTAAACTTACTAAAAATGAGAGAACTGTTTGAAAGGAGATATTCCCCTTCATTGAGAATCACAGAAATTATCCTGACCAAGACTTTCATAGGAATCAAAGTGCAAAGGCAAATTCCACAGAAACATGACAAATCCCGCATCACACTGCCCACGCACTTCATGCTTTCCAGAATGAAAGCATGTCATCGTGCCTCTAATCCTAAATTACCATCTTTCTGTTTATTCAAGTTTTCTTTGGTGGCCCTCAGTACATCAGTGCACCCTGGACCACTGCCTTGCCATCTTGTTTTCCGAGGACTCACATGAATGGGACTTGTTACATCTTCCAAAGACAACTGCTCTATTATAATGGCGTCAAGATTTCATATATTTATTTTATAATTGACCACATTACTGTGGTTTCTTGGAGAAGCAAGCGGCAGCCCACTCCAGTATCCTTGCCTGGGAAATCTCAAGGATGGAGGAGTCTGGCGACTACAGTCCATGGAGTTGCAAAGAGTTGGAGACAACTCAGCAACTAAACAACAACTATAGTTTCTGACAAAGTCTAGCTTTTTTTTTTTGGTAAGTGTACTTTAAAAACGATAAGTGTATCTTATCCCATGGACAGAGGAGCCTGGTGGGCTGCAGTCCATAGGGTCGGTCACACAAAGTCGGGCACGACTGAAGCGACTTATCACACATGCATGCATGATTCCTTAGTCAGGTATATGTATTGTTATTATTTTGATTCCAATAGTTAAGAAACTGAGGTTCAGAGATTGTTTTTCCAATATTCAATATACAATCAGAAAGTGATAGAATGTGGAAGGGTTTTTACCTGATGGGGGTTATCTGTCCCTTGAGAGTTTGAAAGGATTCACCTATCTAGAGTTGACACATTTATTGGTAGTAATACCTAGACTTTTTTCAATTTTTCTCTTAAGTATTTATTTCAGATTTCTTGTTAAGTAAACTTTTATAATTTATAGCTTTCTAATATTTTCACATTTATTAACTTCAGACTTTATACTATTTAGACTTTATACTGTTATTCTCATAGTATTTTATCTACTGGGGCTTCCCTGGTGGCTCAGAGGTTAAAGCGTCTGCCTCCAATGTGGGAGACCCAGGTTCGATCCCTGGGTCGGGAAGATCCCCTGGAGAAGGAAATGGCAATCCACTCCAGTGTTCTTGCCTGGAGAATCCCATGGACGGAGAAGCCTAGTAGGTTACAGTCCATGGGGTCGCAAAGAGTCGGACACGACTGAGCGACTTCACCTTCACCTCAACCTCTGATTATACATATTTTCTAATGCTTATTGTTACTTTTTAGAGTGTTTCCTTTTTTATTTGACAAACTAAATGTTACCATTTACTGTTGTATTATTTCTAAATTCAAATTTATTGATTTCTGCTTTTATGTTGTGTAATTATTCATCTTTCATTTTTTTCTATATTCTTTGGTTTATTTCTTGTTTTAGTTCCTTGTTTGTTTTTCTTCTTCCAATTTCTTGAGTTAGTCAATTTTTTTATTCCATTTTGGGTATTAAAGTATTTATGATTACGAATTTTTCTCTGAATAATGCTCTGCTTGCCATTTCCCATAAACTTTTAATTTGTTGTGTTCACAGCACTATTGCTTTCTAAATATACTTTAATTGAAGATCCATGTTTCCCTTTCTTCCGAGAGCTACTTAGGACAGTGCATTAAAGTTTCCAGATGATTGAGATTATTCTATTATTATGTTTTGGTTATTTCTAGCTTTGCAGATTCATAATTAGAATGCAGAGTCCACAGAATTTCTGTTTAATAGATACCATGCTGATTAAAACCACATTATTAATCGTTTTATATAAATTCTCTTTCTATCCTTTCCCTCCCGTTTCTTTTGTTTAACAGTGACTAAAAGAGCTTTGCTAATGTTTCCACCAACTGTTCCTTCAACAATTTTTATCTGTTTTAATGGTGTTTGGGAGGCACAAATACTCATAATTTTATATTTCCCTTGTGGACTATAAGCTTCAATTTAAAATAATATTTGTCCTATGTACTTTTTTTTTGCCTTGAATTCTACTTTTGTATTAATATCACAATGTTTTCCCTTGGCTTGTATTCACATAATTTATATTACCATCTCCTTTATTTTTAAACAGAGTATTCTATTCCAATCATGTTAAAAGTTAAATAATGCTAAAAGGCATTTAGGAAGACAAACAAACAAACAAAAAACCCCACAGATAGTGAAGAATCATATATATGGAGGGCTGACTGTAAGTTACACTCAGATTTTCATTGTACACTTATAATTTGCATAATATTATACATCAATATAACTTCAATAAAAAGTAAGTTGGACTCAGATTTTCAAGTATGAGGGTCAATACCCCAACCCTTTATTGTTCAAAGGTCAACTGTGTGTATATACACATACACACATACACATTATATACACTGTGTGTGTGTGTATAAAAGTACAGATTTGTGAACTGGGTTGCTGATAATGCTGATAAAAATTGTTGATAATGTTCTTCTGAGGAGGAAGGAAGGATGAGCATAGGTATTTTAGTATTTCAGGCATGACCAGGGCCATGTACCAGCAGGGAAAAAGAAGAAGTGAATATAAAGACGGGTTTCCCAGTGGTGCAGTGGTGAAGAATCCACCTGCCAACACAGGATTCACAGGAGTTGCAGGTTCGATCGATCCCTGGGTCAGTTAAGATCCCCTGGAGTAGGAGCTGGCACCCACCTCAGTATTCTTCCCTGGAAAACCCTATGGGCAGTGGAACCTGGCAGACTATAGTCCATGGGGTTGCAAAGAGTTGAACATAACCGAGTACACGTGCATGAATATGAAGACTATGCAAAAGGATGAACTTACAGGACCTGATGCTATTCCCTTGTATGTACATATGTATCAAGAAAGCAACATTTCTAGCTTAGAGACTGAGAGAGATCATTGTAATGCCTTTTACTGATACTAGAAATTTGGGAACAGGCACCAATTTTGGAAAAATGATCAAGAATATAGATATGCTTAAATTTGAATTACATGACTCAGTCCATCAACAAATCTACTGAGCACCAGAGTAAACTCAGCGCCTTGCACAATGCTAGACACATGGCAACTTATCAAGAATTACTATGTCCAGGGTCACACAGTCCTGTGCTGCTGGCTGGGCATGGAGAAGTGAACCAGCCAGGCTTGGGGCCATCTTCATGGAACTCTGGAGACTAGAAGATAAAAGCAGACCCAAGAATGCATCCGGAGGGCTGTTTTTTAAAACAATGGATCTCCAAGGTTGCCATCAAGGCCAATAATGGGGAGGTGACCCAGCATAGGGAGGACTCAGCAGAGGCACCAGTGAAAGAGGCCTTTCAGGAGAGGTTGAAGGAGACACAGTCTGCCCCACCTTGGGCAGAGGCTCCATGAGAGAGACTGAGATCTCAGGCCAGGTGAAGCAGGTGGGAGAAATGGGCACCAGGTAGAGGGGACTCCTGCACAGAGACCCTGAAGCACAAGATGGCAGGCAGGTCCCTGGACTTCAGAAGTGAGGGCTGAGACAGAGCAGTGACAGAGGACAGGGACAGAGAAGCTGCCTCATCCACCTGGGCCAAGCCTTAGCCTAGTGCCTGCCAGACTCGGGGAAGGGGAGGCTCCCAGCCAGAGGCAGCGACACTTGAATGTCTGGGTGGTGATTTATGGGACAAAGACTCAGCCTCCTGAGGTCAGAGTAACGCAATGTTTGTCCCGCTGTGCGAACGCTGCACTCGGGCTGTTCTGAAGCTGTCAGTGCCTCATCAGGAAGATGGGAGAGGGAGGGAGCAGAGGAGGAGAAACAGCTGGATTCACTTACACTTAAGATACATATAGTTTAGAAATAAATGACCTGTCAAAGTGTGTCTCGTTTCTTGCTTATTCCAACATGTTTGAAAAGGTTTAAATTGTTTGGTTGAGGCCAGAATTCTCTAAGGATCAGGCTTTCACTTTGCTTCGTGTCTCTGTTAACACTTAGGGTCCTTTTCTGCTTGGCCTTGTGTGATCCGAATCAAATAAAAATGATTTCTAATCAACCCTCTGACTGGATGGAGCCTAGATCTCCAAAATAGACTGTAAAAAACTGTCATGAGGACAGCAAGGAGATCAAATCAGTCAGTCCTAAAGGAAATCAACCCTGAATATTCATTGGAAGGACTAATGCTGAAGCTCCAATACTTTGGCCACCTGATGCGAAGAGCCAACTCACTGGAAAAGACCCTGAGGCTGGGAAGGATTGAGGGCAGGAGGAGACGGGGGTGACAGAATGAGATGGTTAGATGGCATCACCAACTCAATGGACATGAATGTGAGCAAGCTCCGGGAGATAGTGAAAGACGGGGAAACCTGGTGTGCTGCAGTCCATGGGGTTGCAAAGGGTCAGACATGAATGAGCGACCAAATAACAACAACATGAACCCAACAGCAAATACTGATGGCCCTACCTTCAGAGACAAGGCGTACTCCTCCAATTTCCCATCAGCTCCCTGCCACCTCTTGCCTGGGTAACTACAGTGTTTTCTCAAGTAGTCTTCTTGCTTTTACCCTTGACTCCTCTATGGCCTAAGTTTAGGATGGCAACCAGAGATGTAATCCAAGAGTTAACCAGACTTTAATCCTTTCTCTGCTTATATTCCTCCTGTATTATGGTTCTTCTGAGAAAGGGCTTCCCTGATAGCTCAGCTGGTAAAGAATCTGCCTGCAATGCAGGAGACCCTGGTTTGATTCCTGGATCAGGAAGATCCACTTGAGAAGGGATAGGCTACCCACTCTAGTATTCTTGAGCTTCCCTTGTGGCTCAGCTGGTAAACAATCCACCTGCACTACAGGAGACCTGGGTTTGATCCCTGGGTTGGGAAGATCCCCTGGAGAAAGAATCGGACACGACTGAGCAACTTTCACTTTCACTTCTGAGAAAAAGTACAAGTAGAACGTGTATATATAGAGAGATGTAAGGGATTGGCTCATGAATTTCTGGAGGCTGACAAGACCAAAATCTGCAGGGTGGGCCAGTGGGCTAGAGAGTCGGGGACAGTCAATGGTGCATTACAAGCCCAAAAGTCATCTGCTGGCAGAATCCCCTCTTGCTCTGGAGAGGAGTCAGTCTTTTGTTCCATTCAGGCCTCCAACTGACGTGATGAGGCCCACCCACATTATGGAGAGCAATCTGTTTTACTCAAAGTCCACCAATTGAAATATAAATCTCCTTCAAAACACCGTTATGGAGACATCCAGAATAATGTGTGGTTACCTGTCTGGGCACTGTGGTCCAGTTGGGTTGCCAGACATAATGAACCATCATATGTCTTAACAGTGGCCCTCAGGCTCCTCACTGCTAGCTCTCAGCCATGGCTGCACAACGGAATCACCAGGAGGACTTTGGAAACCACTGGCCACTGGGGTCTCAACCCCACAGAGTTGAATCAGAGGTATGAGCTGGACATGAAGATTTTTAAACGGTCTTGGGTGGTTCTCATGTACAGGAAAGTTTGAGAGCAATCATCAGACACTCCTGGCCCCTCCCACCACTATGACCTGCCACTCTACTGCTCAGTGGATTCCCTGCAGCCATGCTGGGCTTTCTTTGACCACTCTAAATAAATACACACACACACACACACACCTGCCAGGGATGCATGTCTCACTTTGTTCAGAGCCCTCCTCCAGCACCCTACTCCAATGCCATCATATCTGTGAAACCTTTCTTGATCACCCCAAGCAACACAGCAGTCTCACTTCTCACCCTGGCTTATTTTTCTCCGTTACACTCTCAACACCTGAAACACTCGCATTTCTAGTTATTCACTGTTCTTATATCTGTCCATCTTCCACTAGAATATAAATGCCATGAGGATAGAGACCATGTTTGTCTTACTCACTGCTGAGTTCCCATGGCTTAGAACAATGCCTGGTATTGTGCAGGAGCTTAGTAGATATTTGTTGAATGAACAAATGAGTGATAAGTGATATGATTTTTTTTCCTCCAACAATTCAACTCTTATACACTGTGGGATGCCTCACTGTGACACATTTGAACCCATTTCTGTTATGTGAGAATTCTCACATGGGTCATATGCAAACATGGAGGTGCTTTGGACAAGCCAACTATTTGGTTCTTTAGACATGACTCAGTGACTTCACTTTCACTTTTTACTTTCATGCATTGGAGAAGGAAATGGCAACCCACTCCAGTGTTCTTGCCTGGAGAATCCCAGGGACGGCGGAGCCTGGTGGGCTGCTGTCTATGGGGTCGCACAGAGTCGGACACGACTGAAGCGACTTAGCAGCAGCAGCAGCAGATGCCACATATTCGCAGAGATTAGAAGGGTGGTTACCAGAGACAAGATGAAGTGGGAAATGGGGACGAATTCTCCAAAAGTGTAAAAAGTCTCAGTTAAACAAGAAGAGTAAGTTATGGAGATCTAATGTATAGCACAATGATGTTAGTGAACAAGACTGTATTGGATACTTGAAATTTACTAAGAAGGTAAAACATAAGTGGAGAAAGAGAGAGGAGGGATGGGAGGGATGAAGTGAGGGAAAGAAGGAAGGAGAGATGGAAAGAAGGAAGGGAGCAAGGGAGGGATATCTGAGATGATGGTTGTATTAATTAGCTTCACCATGGAGATCATTTCACAGTGCATATGTATATCAAGACATCAAGTTGTACAACTTAATAATACAAGTTCTATTTGTCAAGTATATCTTAATAAAACTGAAAAAAATTTTAAAAAAAGGAAGAAAAAGATGCTTGACTTTCTAACTGGAATCTTGAGTTACTTTGCTGACACTTATTTTAGCAGAGGCAGGGGCTGGACAGGGGAGAAGTGCATTTTTTATTTCTATTCTAGACTGCTGTCTCCTTCAGCCCAAGAGGTGCACATTCTCATTATGTACAAAAGCACATGTGAAACCCTGAGTTAACCAGCGATCCTATTTCCACTTTACACCAGCGTTGGTTGGCGTCCTCTTGGCTGGGTATGGCGGCTTTGCTGACTCAAGACTCAAGCTTGTTATCACAGCTGGGAATCTCCCAGAAGAAGTTCTGCAACTTTATCTCTCTGTTCTTAGCCTGGAAGGCTCTCACTGGGCATTTGTTAAATTGATGTTACACCACTTAGTTGTGCCAAACAGTCTCAGGAAAGCTTTTGAAGGAACTCGTGTAAGGCCACCACTAGACACAACCAGAACCAGAACTCAGACAGAACGCTCTTGACTCTGTCAGTTTCTCTCTCTGCCTCTTCACAACACAAAGGAAACTTCTGGGTTCAGAGAAGCCCAGAATCTCCTCCTCTCTTTTCAGTTTATCCTGGGAGCATGTTCTTAATAATGAAAGACTTGCATGGAATCCTTGACTCAGGTCTTCTGGGGGATCTGAACCAAAAACATCCAGCACCAAATACTGAACAGTTGCTCAGTATGCATTTTCTATATGAAGGAACAAATGAGTCATTGATACTTTTTCCTTAAAACACAGTCTTGGTGTCACTGTGTGATCAAATTTCTCTACTAGGATCACTGGCATGTGTAATAACACACATGTAATTGAGAGAAAGATACTTCTCACAAGCCACACATGATGACATGCAATTATCTTAGAAATTAAGCTTCTCTTTTTACCCTTGTTCTTTCTTTTGATTCACTGGGAAGGTACTGCAAGGTCTATCCAACTGTCTATTCGTTTGCATCAGAGAATTATCCATTCTGAGCTCAATGAACATAATACCAGCTTCTGAAAAGCTGGATCCATGGGAAGCTGTAGAGTAAGGTGCACTGAAGACACCTGCCTTCCAATGCTTGCTCCATTCCCCCTGCTTCTCTGATGCCCATTGGTCCTGCATCATAAGGGAACCATCTTGGACCTCTCTGCCACTCAACTCAATGTCTTCAGCAGCAGCACTTTGGCTCATCAAGTCAGACAAGCCCATGGAGGATCCAGAGTCCATCTCTGTGTGAATCTGTGTGTAGGTTAGGGGTGACACAACAATACTAACAATACAGAAGAAAGATGGTTTAACTTTCAGAGATGATGTGATGGGAGAGAAGGAGAAAAAGAGGTGAATTTTGGACTGGAGTCTTGAAAGAGAAGATAAAGTAGATAAATACAAAAGTAGGGAGAGATCGGTCATTAAAAAAAAAAAGGAAGAATGAAATAATGCTATCTGCAGCAACATGGATGGACCTAGAGATGATCATACTGAATGAAGGAAGTCAGAGAAAGAAAAGTATACAGGATATTACTCATATGTGGAATCTTAAAAAAAAAAAAAAGATACAAATGAACTTATCCACAAAACAGAAGCAGACTCACAGACATAGAAAACCAACCTACAGCTGCCAAAGGAGAAAGGTAGTGGGGGGCGGGGGGGGGGATAAATTAGGAATTTGGGATTAACAAATACACACTACTACATAAAAAATAAACAACACAGGGAAATATACTCAATATTTTACAATAACCTATATAGGAAAAGAATCTGAAAAACAGCTCACTACCTATACACACACACAGAATCATTTTGCTATATACCTGAAGCTAAAACAATATTGTAAATCAACTGTGCTTCAATTTTAGTAAGTAAAAATGATCAAAAATATAGGGGTAGGTAATTTTCAAAAATAGCAACCCTATATGCAAGAATCTGGGCTGTGTAAGAGTGAAAGGGAAATTAGGTTGGAATAAAACATGAAATAACTAGATTGATCTCATAATTCATTCCTTCTCTAGCATTTCATTCTGCCTCACCCCGAATCCATATCAACTACCCAGCTCCACCTTCAATTCCTACCTCCCTACCCCCAATTCCACTGCAGGTATGATGCGGTCCAGGTCACACCTGTTTGATGCTCAGCACAAGCCAGTGACAAGATGGAGCCCAAGCCTTACAGTGAGGGGAGATGGTGAGGGGAGAGGGGGTGGACCCATGAAGGGAAGAAGGGGCCCACCAGAAGTCTGTCACTGTTGTAGGGCCAGACGTCCACCAGAGATGTAGAAAAGAGAGGCAGGAAGAGAAAACACTGGCATCTGAGATTGTAGAAGGCTTTGAAGTTATACTAGAATAACCACTTTGGGAAAGTAGAAAAGGACACGACCCCAATATAAGTTTGCATGGGGCCAGGAAAATTAGGAGGGACTAGAAATAAGAGAAGTGGGATTGTGGGCATTAACATTCCCTCTGGTGGGAATTGTCTGGAGAGGAAACAGTGATGGAGAGAAAGAAGTGCCATGCACATCAGGGGACGGTGGGACAGCCCCTAGGGGTCCCACGATTTACTACCACACGACAAGGTAATCCCAACTCAGGGGCTGAAGACTATAATCAGTCTGTTTATTTGCTCATGATTCTCCAGTGGGAGCTGAGCTCAATGTGGAAAGTCTCTAATGAGTTAAATAGTGCCCCTCCCAGAAAATAGGTTGAGGTCCTAAACCCCAGGACCAAGGAATGCGTCCTAATTAGGAAACTGGGGCTTTGCAGATGCAATGTAGTTAAGGCGAGCTCCTTAGGGTGGGCTCGACTCCAATGACAGTTTCCTTACACAAAGACAAAACTGTGGGCACAGACGCAGAAGGGAGACAGCCACGTGAAGCCTGGAGTGGCGTGAGGCTGCCAAACACCGAGGAATACTTGGGGCTACCAGAAGTTGGAAGAGGCAGAGAGGGAACCTCCCCCAGAGCCCTGGGAGCGAGCAGGGCCCTGCCAACTCCTTGATTCCAGACTTCTAGCCTCCAGAACTGTGAGAGAAGAAACGAATGTTGTTTTAAGTCTCTTAGTTTGTGGTTCTTTATTTTAGCTACTTTAGGAGGCTAACACGCAGCTCATCAGCATTCCTCGTGGCATCAACTGAGAAGGCTCGAGTGGGGCAAGAGGATTCATGTCCGAGATGGCGCTCTTCCCATGGCTGAGGTGGCAGTGCCAGGTACCAGCCGTGAAGTAGCTGGACCTGCCAGATGGGAACCTTGGTTATCCTTCACATAGACGCTCAGCGTGGCTGGCTTGGGCTTCTCACAGTGTTAACCTCTTGGGGTCTGAGGACTTCTTACATGGTGGATGGCTTTCCCCATCTTTTAGGCCTGCTAAAGATACAGCTGAAGAGCTGGACCAGCTTCATTTCTCACCCACGCCACTAATTAAAGCAGGTCACAGAGGAGCCCAGGTTCAACTAGCAAGGATACTCTAGAACTTGAGAAGGCCAGGAGCCAAAACAGCCCAGAATTCAAAATATTAAAGAGGCAAGAGGTAGGAATGGAGAATGTAGTGAGAAACAACTGAGGGAGGAGAGAGAAAGCGGCCAATGGAGCAGATGGATAATAATCATTATTCCCTCTATCCACGTGGCATTTTAACAGCTTACAAAAATCTGAGCAAATCCAATCCCCACTCAAGTTCTACCACATGCACGTATAAACATGGTGAGTAGATAGGCTACTAATGACCATCTTTCAACAGGCTTGACCCAATACATATGTGTGTGTGAGAGAGGGGTACAAACACAAGCTATTCTTTTTTGCTTTCCTAGATTCTAAATGGAAAAGCGTGTTGGGGTTGGCATATTGCGTGAGGATGAAGTGTGTGAAAATGGCAAAAAAGATAGCTTCTTTTGTTTTGTATCCTTCAAATTCCAATAAGGAAGAAGGCCAAGCAGAGCTGGCTTAGAGACGATGATGAAAAGAGGTCTCTCCCACCCTGGGCATTTTTGAATTGATGCCATGTGTCAGAGTTTGGGCCACGGAATGAGAAGCCATGAGAGGTTTCCCATATACCAGACCCCGTGTCTCAGGTCGAGAGTTCCACTGCTCGATACAGTTCGGGTGCCCGTGTGAACTGCCTCGGCCTGTTCTCTGGACTGAGGCAAAAGTTTCCCAGCAGAGATGAGACACCTCCTAGACAGCTCTTCCTGCATCCACAAGATAGCCCAGCCCCAGCACATCGGCTCCCTCCCTCTGTTCCTGCCGCCATCCCACTGCAGCTTCTGAATCCCTTTCAATTTCAAAGGAGAAACCGTCTCCTTCGGAAATTCCCAGGATACGAAAGGAAATGTCTTCAAAGGTTTCAACCTATTAAATTCAACAAACGTCAGCGACCACCAGCTTGGTGTCAGGCACTGGTACATCATCCTCGGCCAAAATAAACACATAAGTTGTGTCTATGACGGCAGCTCCAGAGAGAAAAGTCCATAAAAATTTATGCTTTTCTATGGGGTGATCACCTTCCACGCATCCATAAAAGCCCATTTAACATATTATATGTTAATGTTCTGCAAGACAAACTTACGATTAAATGTTTGGCAGAAGTCAGGTTTTGCCAGTCCTCAGAAGAGGCTGGGCCAGACACCTCCGAGAACCTTCCTCTCCCCTTCCAGCTCAGCAGAAACGACCTCAAGCCCTAGAAATGACTGTTCTCTGAGATTCTGACAACGTAGTGCGGTGTGTTCTCAAAACATGGGACAGACTGTGGAAAGGGTTTTCCAGAGGCACATGGACAAATGTTTTCCATTTTGATGGCTATGTACTTATTTTAATATGCATTTACAAATGATTACTAGTAAATTAAGTCAATTTTATCTTCCATGTTATTACCTAGAATCAGGACAAGAAAGTGCTTGCCTTCCTACAAACAGTCTATTTAAATGACAAAAATTAAGTCATCTTAAAGATGGCACAGATGTTAAAAATCACAAAGGTGGTCCATGGATGTAATTATTTTGTCAAAAGTTTCAGCATAGAGACTTCCCTGGTGGTCCAGTGGTAAAGACTCTGTGCTTCCAATGCAAGGTGAGCAGGTTTGATCCCAGGCTGGGGAACTAAGATCCTACATGCCACATGGCCTAATCACAAAAAAAAAAAAAAAAAGAAGTTGTTGCATAATCTTGGCATCTCTCAAGTGGTCCTGAGTCTTTTAAAAAGCATGGAAATACCTACATTTATGGTGATTATATAGGTCACATTTTTTAAAATTTCTTGATTTTTAAAAATTCAGTGCATTGTCCCCATAAATCACTTAAGTGTCCTATAAATTTAGACATTTCAGCATCTAAACTACAGTTATGAGACTGTATACTGGAGTCGGTAGTATACTAAATACTGGAGTGGGTAGCCATTCCCTTCTCTAGGGGATCTTCCCAACCCAGGGATCGAACCCAAGTCTCCCACATTGCAGGCAGATTCTTTACCAGTTGAGCCACTAGGGAAGCCCAAGTTCTGAGACAGGCCAAATAGCACATACATCCTTAAAAGACCCTGTGCCCTAAGTCTTGGAAACACAGACACACCCATTGACATCTTGAGATATTCACTAACCAGGGCTGGAATCCAAGCTCCCATGGATTGTGTGTGTAGCAAAGTTATACCAAGCTATTCCACCCATCTGCCCCAGGAGTCCCCCACTCCTCTTATGCTGAAGATTGAAGACACTTTAAAACATTTTTCTTCAAATTAGGAGAACCATCTGCTTTATCCCATTACAAAAGCAAATAGTCAGTATAGAAAAATAAGATAACCAATATGAACAAAAAGAAATGTACACCACCTATAATCCTCATCCCAAATTACCCGCTTAAAGATCTCGATGATTATCTCTTGCTGTTGTTCAGTTTCTAAGTCATGTTTGATTCTCTGTGGAACTCCTTGGACTGCAGCACGTCAGGCTTCCCTGTCTTTCACTATTTCCTGGAGTTTGCTTAAACTCATGTCCATTGAGTCGATGATGTCATCCAGCTATCTCATCCTCCGTTGCCCCCTTCTCCTTCTGCCCTCAATCTTTCCCAGCATCAGGGTCTTTTCCAGTAAGTCAGCTCTTCACATCAGGTGGCCAGAGAAATGCAGCTGCAGCTTCAGCATCAGTCCTTCCACTGAGTATTCAAGGTTGATTTCCTCTAGGATGGACAGGTTTGATCTCCTTGCTGCCTAAGGGACTCTCAAGACCCTTCTTATGATGTGTGTATCATAAGATCTCTTATGAGATGTGTATTTCATACACATATATCCACAGAGATCATTTTAATGATTCTCTTGAACTCACTGCTTTGTAATTGGCATTTTTTACTTAGTAAAATATTTCCTCCTCCTCTGACTCTGTTTTCTTTGTCTCATCTGTGGACTTTCTCTTATCCCCAACTTACACACATTAGAAAGCCCAGGGCTCAGTCCTGGTAGCAATTCTCTTCTGCCTCTGCATCCCTCTCCAGTGAGCTCACTGGGTCTCATAGCTTCTAAGTAAATTGGCATGCTAAAAATTCCGACAATTATACCTCTAAATTCCAGTCTTGGGTCCAACTTCCTCCATGACATTTCTTATGTCTAATATTCACTTTAAACTTTACCAGCTGAGCCACAAGGGAAGCCCAAGAATACTGGAGTGGGTAGCCTATCCTTTCTCCAGTGGATCTTCCCGACCCAGGAATCAAATGGGGATCTCCATCATTGCAGGCAGATTCTTTACCAACTGAGCTATCAGCGAAGCCCTTCACTTTTAAACTAAAAGTGTCCAAAACCAAACTCCTGATCTTCCTCGTTAAATCCATTCTACTGCCCTTCACATCTCACTTAATAGTAACTCTTCTATTCTAGTTTCTGAGGTCAAATTACTCAGGATCCTCCATTATCTCTTGCTTTCATAACTCACATCCAATCTACCAGGAAATCCCATATGCTCTGGCTTCAAAGTGTGTCCTGAGTCCTTCCATTTCTTGGGCCACTCTGGTCCCACCCATCCTCATCATCCCTCTTAACAGTGACTATTATCTCAGCAGCCAGAGGGATTTTTTTTTTATCTTCATCATTTTATTTTTATTGAAGTATGGTTGATTTATAGTATAAATTACAGGTTTACCATATTGGCTGTACACCTGCAACTAATACAACATTGTTAATCAACTATACTCCAATATAAAATAAAAATGAAATAATCAAAAATAAATACTATAAGGGCTTCCTTGGTGGCCTAGTGGTAAAGAATTCGCCTGCAATGCTGGAGCTGCAGGAGACTCAGTTTCTGAGTGAGAAGGTCCCCTGGCAGGAGGAAATGGCAACCCACTCCAGTGTTCTTGCCTGGAGAATCCCATGGACAGAGGAGCCAGGTGGGCTATAGTACATGGGGGTCCCAAAGAATCGGACATGACTGAAGTGACTTAGCATGCACAGTATAAGGTAAGCTACAAGGATGTATTGTACATCACAGGAAATAGAGTCAATATTTTATAATAACTATAAATGGAGTGTAACCTGTAAGAACTGAGTCACTATGGTGTACAAAGTTTAAATGTAAGTCAAGTGAGGTCACCCCTCTGTTCATGGCCCTCCTGTGACTCATGGCCAAAGTACAAACCCTTACAGTCATCCACGAGCCCGGTGGGGTCTGGTCCCTACGACCTCAACCTCTTCTTTTAACTCCTCTCACTCAAGCTCGCTCCCCTTCCAGGCCTCCTCCACAACTCTGCCTGAGCCTAACATCCTCACCCGCTGGGACCTTGGATGCTCCTTCTATCTTGATAGCCACTTGGCTCACCCTCAACCTTTTTAAAGTCTTTGCTTAAATATCACTTACATGGTGAGGCCAGCACTGAGCCTCCCACTTTAAATTTCAGCCCCGCGGCCATCACTCAGGGTCACCAGGCCGACGCCGGGCACCCACTTGACCTCGGCATACTTTGGAAGCGCTTCCAGGGTCCCCTGCCAAGCGCGTGCCCCGGCACCTCCTCTGTGTCACTGCCCTAGAGCCACAGAGCACCCCTCCTTCTCCTCAAGCACAACCTGGAAGTTCAGAGGAGTTACGTTTCCACAGGAGCAGCCCTTAACCAGTGAAGGGTAAAAGCCCTGAGCCCCCCATTTTGCCACAGGCCAAATCTGGTCGCATTCTACGTGGCGTCTTTCTTTCTTAGTTGAGAGAAGCAATTGGGGTCAACTGGTTTTTTAAACGAGGCCTTTCTTGGCCTTTTTTCTTACCATGGGTCACTTTCCCCACTCCCTCGTTGTGTGTCCTGGGATCACCTCGCACATAAACTACCCACTTTCGAGCCCTTGCCACAGACTCTGCTGGGGGGAACTCAAACTTCCACAACATTGCTGAACCCCATGCCTAGATCTACCTCTCTCTCACAGCACTCACCCACTTCTGCCTACCGCGCAGCTTACTGTTGAGTGTCATCCCACTGCACTAGAATACAAGCTCCGTGAAGACAGGGAGATTTGGCTGCTTGGTCTGTTGATCCATCCTCAACATCTAGGTCCTTGCACGTATCAAGAGTAGGTCCTCCATAAATATTTGATGCCTAATAAGCTGCCTTGCCCATTCTTTAAAAGCAAAGACAACACCTTCTGACATTAGACAAACATCCATTTAAATCTCAGACCTATCACGGATCAGTCGGGTGATCTTAAACAAAGGAACCTCTGAGATGGTATCTTCCTGAGTACAGGAGGGTGAAGATATTTATTTTGCTACTGTTGTTGTTAAGTCACTCAGTCGTGTCTGACTCTTTGTGACTCCATGGACTGTAGCACACCAGGCTTCCCTGTCCATCACCATCTCCCAGAGCTTGCTCAAACTCATGTCCTTTGAGTCAGTGATGCCATCCAACCATCTCATCCTCTGTCATCCTCTTCTCCTGCCTTCAATCTTTCCCAGCATCAGGGTCTTTTCCAGTGAGTCAGTTCTTGGCATCAGGTGACCAAAGTACTGGAGTTTCAGCTTCGGCATCAGTCCTTCCAAAGAATATTCAGGGTTGATGCCCTTTAGGATGGACTAGTATGACCTCCTTGTAGTCCAAGGGACTCTCAAGAGTCTTTGCCAACACCACAGTTGGAAAGCATCAATTCTTCGACACTTAGCCTCTTTTATGGTCCAGCTCTCACATCCATACATGACTATTGAAAAAACCATAGCTTTGACTGTACAAACCTTTGTCGCCAAAGTAATGTTTTACCATAAATGCCTTCATTTGGAGAAAACATCTAGGAAAGTCCTGGCCCAATAACTGAGTTTCCTTTTCCTCTCCACCTGCTCCCTATGATCAATGAGTTGTGCTTGAAGGGAGCTAAATCCATGACTCAGCATCTTCTCCTTCTGGGGGATCCTGACCATGTGAGGATTCTTCTGAAACATCTCCTGACGCCCAGTAAAGGTCAGAAAGCCAGGCTTCTTTCAATCCCCCAGCGAAATGCCAATTAGAAGGACATTACTAGCAGGAAGAGCTACTGGGGAAAATCACACACTTGTTCCAAAACAAAGATCACTCTGCATGTCATAAAAGCCCAGAAATGTCTTCCAGATGTTGCCTAGTGGGCCTGCACAGATGTTTCCGATGTCAAACCATAAATGTGGGAAACGTAAAACACTTGTGCCCCACAGATGCAGAGATTTCATTATACAGTGCATGTGATCAATCTCTGGGTAATAAAAAAGACCACAAACTGACCATGTTACATTTTTAAAAACATGGTCCTCCCCCTACACGGGAGTCCTACTGAGATACTTCAAGATTTTTATTTTTTGTTGTTAAACTGGGGCAATTCACAGGGGGAAAGTTGGAATATGTGACGATATCTATTAACAGCAATTCTGGGTCTTTTTGGTTTGATGTCTACAGGGTCTATGACAGCTAAGCAGCAACATTGTGACTGATGACAGGTCACTCCAGGGCTTCCCCACCTCTATCAGTGTCCCTCCATGAATTCTGTGACTGTGCAACTGAACGCTCTGAGTGCCCTGAGAATGGATTTCACCGTGAACTCAATACTGCACCTTCTAATTCTGTCAAAGCCACTCTGTTTCTGACATCTAGAAAAATGCAGATCTTTCATCACCTCCAAGTATACAAATATATGTGTGTACCTATGAGAAGTAAGGGCTTCCCTGGGAGCTCAGCTGGTAAAGAATTCACCTGTAATGTAGGAGACCCTAGTTCCATTCCTGGATCAGGAAGATCCCCTGGAGAAGGGATAGGCTATCCACTCTAGTATTCTTGGGCTTCCCTGGTGGCTCAAATGGTGAAGAATCCACCTGCAATGTGAGAGACCTGGGTTTGATCCCTGGGTTGGGAAGATCCCCTGGAGGAGGGCATGGCAACCCACTAAAGCATTCTTGCCTGGAGAATCCCCATGGACAGAGGAGCCCAGTGGGCTACAGTTCATGGGGTGGCAAAGAGTCAGACATGACTGAGCAACTAAGCACAGCACAGCACATGAAAAGTAAAGAGGAAAAAATGTACATGCAGGGTTTACACCCACACATGCACACACACTCCACACAGACACAAAACAGCCAAAGAAGTGTTCCCACCCAGACCCAGGAGGGGAAGGCTAATATATTAGTAGCAGAAAAAGATAACCCTAACCCTAAGTGCCATATCTGCCCTGAAAAAGGTTAAACAATAGGGGTTAATATCCAAATATACAGAGAACTCATACAATTAAAAGAACAACCTGGTTTAAAAAATGGGCTGAAGAACTGAATAGATGTTTTCCAAGGAAGACTTACAGATGGTCAACAGACACATGAAAAGACAAATCAACAGGACTAATTAGAGAAATTCACATCAAAACCACAGTGAGATCTCACCTCACACCTGTCAGAATGGCTGTTATCAAGAAGAAACACATATCAAGAGCTGAGGAGGGCTTGGAAGAAAGGGAACCCTCCTAAATTGTTGGTGGGAATGTAAATCGGTGTAGCCCCTATGGAAACACTATGGAGGTTCCTCAAAAAATTAAAAATAGAACTACCATGTGATTAGAAGTGCCACTCCTGGATATTATCTGAGAAAACAAAGACACTTATTAGAAAAAATATATGCACCCTTACGTTCATTGTGGCATTATTTAAGATATGGAAACAAGTGCTCATCAATAGAAGAATGGATAAAGACGATGTTACACACACACACACACACACACACACACACACACACACACACGGAATATTTCTCATCCATAAAAAAGAATGATATATTGTCATTTGTGACAACACGGATCTAGAGAGTATAATGCTAAGTGAAATAAGTTTGACAGATACATAATTTCACCTACATGTGGAATCTGCAGAAAACAAATGAACAGACCTAACAAAACAGAAAGAGCCATAGTACAGAGAACAAGCAGGTTGTTGTCAGAAACAAAGAGACTAGGGAGAAGAAAGAAATAGATGAGAGATAGTAAACGGTACAAATTTCCAGTTGCCAAATAAATGAGTCACCAGTATGAAATGCACAGTGTGGAGAATACAGTTGATAACTGTGTAGTATCTTTGCATGGTGATATAATGTAACCAGACTTACCTTGGTGATCAGTGTGCAGAAATGTCAAATCACTATGTTGTGTAAAAGGAACTAACAGTGTTGTAAGTCAGTCATACCTCCACATCAAAGAAACCCAGAAAAAGAGACCAGATTTGTAGTTATCAGAGATGGGCGTAGGCAGGATCCTTTAAAGGTGATTAGAAGGTACAAACTTTCAGTTATAAGATAAATAAGCACTAGGGATGTAATGTACAATATGATAAACATAATTAACTCTGCTGTATGTTATATATGAAAGTTAAAAGAGTTCTTGCCACAAGAAAAAAATTTTTCTATTTAATTTTATATCTATAGGAGATGATGAATGTCCATTAAACTAACTGTGGTAGCCATATCATGGTATGTGTAGTTCAAATCATTATGCTTTGCATCTTAAACATACATAGTGCTGAAGGTCAACTATATCTCGATAAAGCCAGAAGAAAAAGTTTTTGTAACAATTAAAATCAGTACACACCACAAGCAAAACAAGTTAAACTATAAAAGGAAGCATGGAAAGTGTTATAAAAACAATTGTATAGCTGGGAAACATTGGTTAAACTTGATCTCTACCATGAGATTTATTAAAAATTTTTCTGTATTAGATTAAAAAATGGGAATTTGTGCATATATGTGTACATATATATATATATCTGAGGTATAACTGACAAAATCATGTCAGTTATAAATCATATGATATTTAAAGTATACACTGTGATGATTTGAGATATATACACACACACAGTGAAAAGACTCCCCGTTCACTGAGTTAATTAACATACCTTTCACCTCACATATTGACTTTATTTGTTCATTGAAAACATATAAGTTCTTCTGTCTTAGCAAATTTCAATTATACAAGTCAAAGCTGTGGTTTTTCTAGTAGTCATATATGGATTTGAGAGTTTGACCGTAAAGAAGGCTGAGTGCCAAAGAATTGATGCTTTTGAACTGTGGTGCTGGAGAAGACTTGAGAATCCGTTGGAGAGCAAGGAGATCAAACCAGTCAATCCTAAAAGAAATCAACCCTGAATATTCATTGGAAGGACTGATGCTGAAGCTCCAAAACTTTGGCCACCTGATGCAAAGAGATGACTCACTGGAAAAGACCCTGATGCTGGGAAAAACTGAGGGAAAAGGCAAAGGGGACAACAGAGGATGAGATGGTTGAATGACATCACTGACTCAAAGGACAGGAGTTTGAGCAAACTCAGGGAGATAGTTAAGAACAGGGAAGCCTGGGTGTGCTGCAGTCCATGGAGTCGCAAAGTGTCGGACATGACTTAGTGACTGAACAACAACATTATCAACTATAGTCAGCATATTATACATTAGATAAAAAAAGATATGTGTGTATATCACAATGTAATATTATTTAGCCAAGAGAAAGAAGAAAATCCTGTCATTTGCAACAGCATGGATGGAACTTGAGGGCATTATGCTAAGTGAGGTAAGTCAGGCATTGAAAGCCAAATATTGCATGATGTCACTTATATGCAGAATCTTAAAGAAAAAAAGTCAAACATAATTTTAAAATCAAGAACAAGATGCAGATTTGACCCCTATTTGGGGAAATAAGGTCCCTTATGCCACCTGGCACAGCCAAGAAGTAAAGAAAAAATAAAATCAAGTACAGGAAAAATTCCACTTCCAGAAATTTTCTTAAAATACTGATGATTCTCTTGTTCTTTATTATTCAGCTCCGTGGAAGGAAAAGAGAAATGGAGAGATGGCAGGTGCAGGATGTAGAAGCACAAGAAACCCTTGGTGACACTCATATCAGATGTGGGTTCTAGGAGGCCCAATGGTAAGCAAGTTACAGAGATTTTCTCATTTTGATTTAAAGGAAGAGAAAGAACTTTACAGATGACAAAACTGGGACGCATTAAATAATAAAGACACTAAATAATTTTCCTTCAGTCACCCAGCTAAAATGTGAAATGACAGGGACACAGACAGCCCTTCCTGGAGAACATCCTCACACTGTCACCTTTTAGAACAGTACAGTTAAGGACATCCAGCATTTCTGAATAATCAGATTTACCAATGTACGTTGATCGCCCTCCCCCAGCCCCGAGATTGTGACCTTGACCAGGACATTTACTGTCTTGTTCCCGCTGCCAACAACTTCCCGCCCACGCTATTCGCTGTACATATTAGTCACTTGGTAAATATTTATTGAGCAAACAAAACACTCTGTTAACCTCTTCTTAATACTCTTTCAGTAGTTGTTGAACTAACTCTGCCAATTCCTCCTTCAGTGTGCCTCAACTCAGCGGATCATTTTTTTTTTTCTGTTTCCCAATGCCACCACTGTCCCAGAAAGCAGCAGTCCAAGTAGAAAGCACTTTCCAGTTGTTAAAATGGTAAGCCCCAAGGGCTCTATCTGTTAGCCAGTAATCCAAAGACGACAGTTTGGTGACAGTAAAATTCTTGACTTAATAGTCATTGTTTCTTTTTTAGGTTTTGTCATGGCTGGGAAAGACCAATCAAATAAATCTGAATAAAACAAAACCCAGGACAGATACAGCCACTTAAAGTGATGTCAACTCTGCAGAACCTTCCCTGTAACTCCTGAATGATTCCTTTTTTCCAGCACCAGTTCACATATGTCAAGATGGATATTTACAGTCTGAAATATATACATTAGGAAAGAATAAAGGCTAAAAACAAATTAGAGATCAATTACAAAAGACTAGGAAAAAGAATAACTAAATTTACAGAAAATGGAAGACTGGAAGTAGTTTAGATAAAGGCAGAAGAAGACAAAGAGGTTAAAAGTAAAATACAAAAATGCTATGAAAACCTCATGTCAACACATATGAAAATTTAGATAAAAGCAAGAAATTGCTAGTGAAACCAAAACCTTTCAAGAGTCATAAACTATATTAAAAATATGAATGGTTATATATCTTCTAAAGAAATTGAATCTATAACTAAAAACCTTCCAGCAGAGAAACCTGAAGAAACCAGACAGCTTCAGCATTTCATATTTTCAAATATATGGAGATGAAATAGATCTTACAAATTCTTGCAGATAATTCATAATATGTGAAACTTCAAAAATCCTGTTATAATACCAGCATAAAATTGACAGTGATAAGAACAGGCTCACAAAGGAAGATTACAGATCAGTATGTCTCATCAAAAAAAATACAGAATCTTAGATAAAACATTAGGAAAACAATGATACAGAAAAAGAATAATGCATTCTGGCCAAGTTGAGATTATTTCAGAACTGCAAAATTTGTTTAACACTCAAAACTCTACCCTTGTATATCATAAAATTAGCATAATAGAGGAGAAAATTATGTGATCATCTCAAGAGAAGCAGAAAAAAATTGAATAAAATTAAACACTCTTTCATGATTAAAAAAAGTCACCAACACTTGGCAAAGTATGCACAGAAGGGAACTTTCTTAATATAATAGAGGGTATTTATCAGAGCCCACAGCAAACATCATACTTAATGGTGAAACAGTAAAACTTTCATCCAGAAATCCGAAACAAGAGAAGCTTGCCTGGCAATATTGTGATGGAATTCATCCAGCTCCATAAGGAAAGAAAACAAAAACAACACAGGTTAGAAAGAATCACAGACAATGTAATTTTTGTTCCTATACAATCTCAAGAAATCTACAGGTACTCTACCAGAATCAAATAGATTTCAGCAAAATTTCTGGATACAGGGTTAACTTATAAATACCAAAAGCATTCTATATTATCAAGAAAGAATTAGAAAATAATTTTAAATATTCAAACAGCATTAAAGACATAAAAATGAAATAAATAGGAATTCAGTTCAGTTTAGTTGCTCAGTAGTGTCCGACTCTTTGCGACCCCATGAACTGTAGCACGCCAGGCCTCCCTGTCCATCACCAACTCCCAGAGTTCACCCAAACTCATGTCCATTGAGTCGGTGATGCCATCCAGCCATCTCATCCTCTGTTGTCCCCTTTTCCTCCTGCCCCCAATCCCTCCCAGCATCAGAGTCTTTTCCAATGAGTCAACTCATCGCATGAGGTGGCCAAAGTATTGGAGTTTCAGCTTTAGCATCAGTCCTTCCAATGAACACCCAGGATTGATCTCCTTTAGGATGGAATGGCTGGATCTCCTTGCAGTCCAAGGGACTCTTAGGAGTCTTCTCCAACACCACAGTTCAAAAGCATCAATTCTTTGGTCTAGTGAAACCAAAACCTTTCAAGAGTCATAAACTATATTAAAAATATGAATGGTTATATATCTTCTAAAGAAATTGAATCTATAACTAAAAACCTTCCAGCAGAGAAACCTGAAGAAACCAGACAGCTTCAGCATTTCATATTTTCAAATATATGGAGATGAAATAGATCTTACAAATTCTTGCAGATAATTCATAATATGTGAAACTTCAAAAATCCTGTTATAATACCAGCATAAAATTGACAGTGATAAGAACAGGCTCACAAAGGAAGATTACAGATCAGTATGTCTCATCAAAAAAAATACAGAATCTTAGATAAAACATTAGGAAAACAATGATACAGAAAAAGAATAATGCATTCTGGCCAAGTTGAGATTATTTCAGAACTGCAAAATTTGTTTAACACTCAAAACTCCACCCTTGTATATCATAAAATTAGCATAATAGAGGAGAAAATTATGTGATCATCTCAAGAGAAGCAGAAAAAAATTGAATAAAATTAAACACTCTTTCATGATTAAAAAAAGTCACCAACACTTGGCAAAGTATGCACAGAAGGGAACTTTCTTAATATAATAGAGGGTATTTATCAGAGCCCACAGCAAACATCATACTTAATGGTGAAACAGTAAAACTTTCATCCAGAAATCCGAAACAAGAGAAGCTTGCCTGGCAATATTGTGATGGAATTCATCCAGCTCCATAAGGAAAGAAAACAAAAACAACACAGGTTAGAAAGAATCACAGACAATGTAATTTTTGTTCCTATACAATCTCAAGAAATCTACAGGTACTCTACCAGAATCAAATAGATTTCAGCAAAATTTCTGGATACAGGGTTAACTTATAAATACCAAAAGCATTCTATATTATCAAGAAAGAATTAGAAAATAATTTTAAATATTCAAACAGCATTAAAGACATAAAAATGAAATAAATAGGAATTCAGTTCAGTTTAGTTGCTCAGTAGTGTCCGACTCTTTGCGACCCCATGAACTGTAGCACGCCAGGCCTCCCTGTCCATCACCAACTCCCAGAGTTCACCCAAACTCATGTCCATTGAGTCGGTGATGCCATCCAGCCATCTCATCCTCTGTTGTCCCCTTTTCCTCCTGCCCCCAATCCCTCCCAGCATCAGAGTCTTTTCCAATGAGTCAACTCATCGCATGAGGTGGCCAAAGTATTGGAGTTTCAGCTTTAGCATCAGTCCTTCCAATGAACACCCAGGATTGATCTCCTTTAGGATGGAATGGCTGGATCTCCTTGCAGTCCAAGGGACTCTTAGGAGTCTTCTCCAACACCACAGTTCAAAAGCATCAATTCTTTGGCGCTCAGCTTTCTTCACAGTCCAACTCTCACATCCATACATGACCACTGGAAAAACCATAGCCTTGACTAGACAGACCTTTGTTGGCAAAATAATATCTCTGCTTTTTAATATGCTATCTAGGTTTATGTTTTACAAAAAGCTGGTCAAGATCTCTGCACAAAAAGGCTATAGAACACTGAGGCCTAAATAAACTTAAGGAATAACTGGATATACCATGTTCAAGGATTAGAAGACTCAGATGTAAATAGATTTCAACTTCCCCAAACTGATGAACAGATTTATTGTTCACTCCAAATATGAACAAGTTTTTGTGGAAATTAACAAACATATTCTAAACTTCCTAAGAGAATGTAAAAGGCCAAATATAGCCAAGAAAAGCTATGACAAACCTAGACAGTGTATTAAAAGGCAGAGACATTACTTAGCCAACAAAAGTCCATGTAGTCAAAGCTATCATTTTCCAGTAGTTATGTATGGGTGTGAGAGTTGGACCATAAAGAAGGCTGAACAATGAAGAAATGATGCTTTTTAACTTTAGTGTTGGAGAAGACTCTTGAGAGTCCCCTGGACAGCAAGGAGATCAAACCAGTCATTCCTAAAGGAAATCAATCCTGAATATTCATTAGAAGGACTGATGCAGAAGTTGAAGTTCCAATACTTTGGCCACCTGATGTGAAGAGTCAAATCATTAGAAAAGACTGTGATGCTGGGAAAGATTGAAGGCAGGAGGAAAAGGGGATGCGAGAGGATAAGATGGTTGGATGGAATCATTGATTCAATGAACATGAGTCCGAGCCAGCGCCAGGAGATGGTGATGGACAAGGAAGCCTGGCGTGCTGCAGTCCATGGGGTCCAAAGAGTCAGACATGACTGAGTGACTGAATGATGATGATAGCCAAGGCAATCACAAAGAAGAACAAAGTTGGAAGATGAATGCTATCAGGTATGGGGCTCATTATAAAGCTACAATAATAAGACAGTGAAATATTGAGAAAGAATAGGAAAGCAGACCTCTGCAAAACAAAATGGAGGATTCCAAAAGAGATCCATGTATATAGACACTTTCCTTGTAACGATGGTGCTGAGTCAAATGGACATCAACATAGAAAAGAAAATACCAGGTCTTTCTTCATATTTTACTCCAAACTCAAAGCTAGCAAGCAATCACCCGTGTATTTTCATCCCCACCACCTAGCTACGTTCTTCAGGAGTCAATAGTTTGTTCCCAAATACATTTTGTCAGTTTCACTTGTTAAGGTACTTATCTAATTCATTTAAATAAAAACACACACTCCACACACACACACACACAAACAAGGCCACAAATGTAAATGACACTATGTATAATAGCCAAAAGCTAAAAACAACTCAAATGTCTATCAAACATAAAATAGATGAATGAATTACAGAATATTTACACAGTTCAGTTCAGTCGCTCAGTTGTGTCCAATTCTTTGTAACCCCATGAATCGCAGCACACCAGGCCTCCCTGTCCATCACCAACTCCCAGAGTTTACTCAGACTTGCGACCATCGAGTCCGTGATGCCATCCAGCCATCTCATCCTCTGTCGTCCCCTTCTCCTCCTGCCCCCAATCCCTCCCAGCATCAGAGTCTTTTCCAATGAGTCAACTCTTCGCATGAGGTGGCCAAAGTACTGGAGTTTCAG